>JAXGGA010004663.1:0-85840 GCA_038373865.1 Uloborus plumipes | reverse complement strand
GGGGCGCACGGCCACTCAGAACATGCAAATAAGGCTTGTTTTAAAAGCATGTTGTGAAGCTCGTGTGTAATATTTTTCCATGAAATTGGACGAATTGCGTTCATGTTAGCCAGGAATACCTTTTAAGAAGACGAAGAAACCATTATCAACAGCTCACCGAGTTTAAACGAGGTCGTACAATTTGGCTATGAGAAGGTGGATTTTCATTTCGCGATATTGCAGAAAGACTTGGGTGGGAATGTTTCCACCATGCATGATTATTGGAAGCTATGGGCAAGGGATGGTACTACCTCAAGAAGATCGAGTTCCGAGCTGCCACGTGGCACGACTGAGAAGGAAGATCGCCGAATCTTGCGTACGGCTGTGGCGCATCGTACTGCATCTGCGACTGACATTCGAGCTGCAGTTGGTACCGTCGTGACCCAAGGAACGGTAAGAAACTGTTTACTTCAAGGACAGCTCCGAGCCAGGCAGCCTGTAGCCGGTATTCCATTGACTGCAAACCATTGCCTTTTTCGACGGCAGTGGTGCCACGACAGATCTCACTGGAAGTCCGAGTGGAGATCTGTTGTAATTTTTGATGAAAACAGATTCTGAATTAGTGCCAGTGGTGGCTGTATATTGGTCAGAAGGAGGCCAGGGGACCGCCTGCATTCAAGCGGTCTACGGCCTAGACACACGGGACTCACACCTGGAGTTATGATCTCTGGAACAATTTCCTACGACAGCAAGGGCATTCTTGTGGTTATCCCAAACTCACTGACTGAAAATTTGTCGTCAGTCTGTTAATTTAACCAGTATTACAGCCCTTCATGAGTAGCATTCAAGGGGGCGTTTTCCAACCGGATAACGCTCGCCCTCACATCGCTGCTGTAACGCAATGTGCTCTACAGAGTGCTGACATGTTACCATGACCTGCAAAATCACCTTGTCTGTCTCCAATTGATAACGTATGGGATATCATGGGATGGCACCTCGAGCATCATCCACAGTCAGCAATGACGGTCCTAGTATTGACACAGCAAGTGCAATAAGCATGGAACTCCATACCACAAAGTGACATTCGGCACCTGTATGACATAATGCATGCACGCTTGCAGGCTTGCCTTCAAATTTCTGGAGGTTACACCCTCTATAAAAATAACATAATTTCACATTTGCACAGCATTTCCTTGAGCTTAAATTAGCCAGTGATCTTGTACATTTAATCAATTAAACATGCTAACTAGACAATTGCATTACCCAAATTTTATTACTCTACGGCAATTTTTTCTTGGTGTTGGGATTTTTTTTTCCGCCAGTGTACTTTTTTTTATCAAAGTGATCATAAACTACTTTCGAACTATAATCACTACTTCTGAGAAATCAATTTCTTTGGAAGATGCAATTTATAATGTTCAAATTTATAAAAAGTTGAAAAATCACGGAAAGAGATTGCAAAGTTTGGTTTAGAGTTTAGAATAATAAACTAGCTTATTTAAGCACGGAAAATTACAATAAAGTTTTCCAAATTTGGTGTTGTAGCATTTGATAATTTTTCATCTTAAAATATGTATGTATCACATGTAAAACTCTGAAAAAGCATTAATTTTGGACGAAGCATAAAGAAAAATCAAGTACGTTTTACCACTTTTTTGAGGGGGGGGGGGGGCAAAGGTTTGAAGAAGATGAGAAATTTTAAAAAGCGTAAAAAGTGTCGTTGTGTCGTTCTGTATGTTTATGATACTAACTGATAAAGAGAAACCGACAGTTTTTACTCTCTGCATGCCTACAAGAAAACATTTAAATGATTTATGTCATAATGATTGAGTTCTGATTTTTATCTGTTCGTTAACTTTTGAACAATATAAAAAAAGAAGCATAAATAAATAAAATAAAAAATGAAAAATATTTGAACCATGTAATCAAATTTCATGGATTTATTCAGACTTTAAATACTACTACTACTACTACTACTACTACTACTAATAATAATAATAATAATAATAATAATAATAATAATAATAATAATAATAATAACCTTTGATGTCAAATATGCGGATAGAATTTGATCACGTTAAAGAAAACATTTAAGCGATTAGAAAACATTTAATATGAATGTTTATGAAAAATACTTAAGTTCTTGTAAAAGTAACCAAGAAGTTCACTTAGAACTAAGCTAACCTACATACCTGCATATCAACATCAACTCACTAGGAGTACCCATACCTCCCTATCGCGACTACTTTAGACTCCTAGTACATTTAAATACATTTTTAAGAAAGTTTCTTTAGATCTTCAACTTGAGTCGAAAGAGAACAGTTAAATAAGAATCAATGCTACATTTGTTTATCATCTAAAACTGATTGCAATCATGTTTCAGTTCATTCGGATTGCTATATTTTTTGAGCATAAACAGTAAGAATTTAAGCTTCTTTTCATGGAGGCATAAGTAGGCAAAAGTATGAGAAAAAAATCTTCCAAAGTAAAATGTCTTCATTGAGTAAAGGAAAAAAAAATATATGTGATAAGAGCGATGTCTTGATAAAGACACATAAAATGCTATGCAAAAAAATCTTAATTAAATCAGGCAGTGTTAAGAGTTAAATTCTTTTTCCACTTTGATTACAACTTTCCAATCATACCCTCTCCCCCTCTCCCAAAGCACAGACTACAAATTTTATTCCTAAAAAGTTTTCTCTTTTACTTTTTCATTGTTCTCATACAGAAAAACGAGTAGGGAAATTTTAAAATTTCTTGTGAAAATAATACATATCTATTAGAAGTTACATAAAAAGCCAAATCGTTTTTAAACCCAGAGCGTTTTAAATTCGTTACATTTTGGTTCGATCAATAAATAACTAAACTTTCATCAATGTTATGTTAACGATGAACTACGATTCGAGTTTTAAAAAAAAATCCTTACTTTGTTTTTTATTATTTTTCAACTTTTAACTTTAACATTTTAACTATTTTTGAATGTCCGAGATGTTTTTAGTAAAAATAGTTTGTTTTAATTGAACTATTAACTGAACTCACCCTTGAAATTTATTAAACGATAGAGGAGGTGGGGGACATATAGACAAGAACAAAGAGCGAAGGACGTAGACATTTCAGAACCCTTAGTTTTTAAGCAAGTGTCAATCCTCGTATGGTAGTTTAGCATGTAAGAATCATTATGGCCAATCTCCTCCCCCAGATTGTAAATTCATTATGTGCTAGTGGTGTCAGAAATTTATTGAACGTTTCTTTCACCAAGTTATCTGCTATAAATTCGTTTAAAGCAGAAACCCAAAGAGCGAAGGACGTAGACCTTGCCTAGCCCTTAGTTTTAAAGCTAATGTCAATCCTCGTATGGTAGTTTAGCATGTAAGAATCATTATGGCCAATCTCCTCCCCCAGAGGGTAAATTCATTATGTGCTAGTGGTGTCAGAAATTTATTGAACGTTTCTTTCACCAAGTTATCTGCTGTAAATTCATTTAATACATAATTTTGGTTTCGTAGGAACAAAGGCGGATTCAGGGGTGGTCAAAGGGTCAGCTGACCCCCCCCCCCCCTGTGATAAGAAACACATTTTATCAGTTGCACAATCACTATCAATCTTGCTCTCAATAAAACAAAAATTTTATCCATGTGTCGATATGTGCGATCCATATGTGTGAAAAATGTTAACTTTTTAAAAAGAAATTTGAAAGAATTTTATAATTCCAATATTGATTGCTAGTAGCCAATTTATAAATTGTTAATTTATATTTTTTCTAATAATAAATTTTTGTCAAAATAAATAAATGGTTAATTTAACAGAGTATTATAAAAACATTACTTGTGCTGTGTAATATAGTATGATATTTAAAGAAGGTTTAAATTTTGCATGCTTCATCGCACTAAAACTTGACCCCCGCTTACAAAAAATTCTGGATCCGCCTCTGCGCAGGAAGAATAAAATTGGGACGTATGATAGATACTAGTATTTACGTTAGCACATCTAATTTGTTTTCTTTGCATTCTATTAGAGCTTTTCCATGCTTGTTAATTTCTGAGAATTAATCTTTTTGACTGTTATTATATAAATTTCTAAAATTTTTATTAAATGCTGTCAGAAATTTTAAAAACATCCATCCTCGACTTTCCAACCAACTCATAAGCTTAAATTGATAGTATTATTATTGACATTTTCTTTTTCCCCCACTAATTTTTGTCTTTTTTTTGAGGAATTATTTGCAAAGAAGAAATATCACTTCAGTTGAAGTCGTTTTGTTTTTAAAAAGAGAATGGGGTTGGGGTGAGATCCTTTAAAATAACAACGCAATGTATAAGTATCAAAGCGTGTAACGACAATACGCTAGAAATTTGCCGCCAGGGTAGTGAGAAATAGACGAGGATTTCTCGCTAATTTCTAATCACTGTTTTAATTAAATCCGCTTATAATATACTTACTTGCTTTGTATTTTTTGAATGTATTTCAGAGATGTGTATTTGCGCGTGTATACAGTACAGGAAAACTAGAACAATTATCAAGCGATTTTCGTGGTTTTTGACCAGAATCTCGGAAACGTTAGTCCCAGAAAATGCTACAGTTTATCCGCTCTTCCCCCCTTGACCTATATCGCGGCCAATAATTCATACAAGCTCATTCCTGGAGACATCTTGAAAAGTGTGTGTTCCATGTGGATTGCCTTGGTGTCGCAGAGACCGGACAAGGAAGTCACGTGACCGATAACCCTTTCCTCCCTCCCCAAACTCATTTGCCCGACCTTGGACAGAGTGACCATCAGCTTTTCTTTGAGCGCCGAGCGCTCGACTCAGAATTGTTATGAGCTGAGAAAGAGGTTTGAGATTTCCGGGGAGAATGTTTTATCCTTATTTTTGCGGAGCCTCACTTTCCTCAAGTTGGAGGTAAATTCTTTTGATTCCTTATTCAAAACATGTCACCGTGTCGCTTTTCTCTTGAGCCCGAAAGCATCATCATCAGTGTCTCGGTGTAATTTTCAGAGAATAGTAATAAAAAAGAGATTTTTATCTGCCGGGATGAGATGAAGAAAATTGTCTGGGAAACGCTGGATGTAAAGATAGCTCATAAACTATTCAGTTTCATTTTCACTTGCCTTTTTTTTTTTCTTTTACCTAATCAAATGATAACTTCTAACCAGTTTCTACCGATGAGTTAAGTATTTTTCCTGACCTCAAGGGATTTTAAATGAATACTGATCAATTCTAAATTGAATAATTATGATTAAAAATCGTAACCACAAACTCTTTCGTTCAGAAGCTTTTAAATTTTTGAGTTTGAGGTTCCTTCATTAAAAAATGTAATTTAGCTCAGTGTTTTAGCGCTGATCAAGTGGCAAATCAAAAGGGAGTGAGTGTGCGGCGAACTGAAATAGTAAAACAATTCACTCAGATTTTAGCGCCACCTATCAGCAGCGCCACCTATAATTAACTAGGTAATTACACATAATGTGGATCCTTGTTAGAAAGTAGTTACCAGTAAAGTTAAAGTCAATTGATCAAATAATTTTAAACCTTTGATATTCGTAATATTTTTTTCTGTAGAACAAGAATATTTTCGACGATAAAAAAAATGAGAAAAATCGTGTTTTTACTATTTGAATATAATTTAAGGCATAATGATGTTTACTGCAGTATTTATTTAATTAATAATAGTCCCGATTTAATTCGAAATGTTTAATATAATCGAAAAAGTATCTAAGACAAAGTGGAATAGTTTATTTCATTTATTTGTTCATTGTTTTATTAAATGAGTAGCTAAATCATTCATTAATTAATCCATTTTCAGTCAGTCACTTTTTTCTTCTCCCACCCATATTCTCATTTATTTCCAAACTTATTCATTAATTTATTCAATCTTTTATTAATTACTTAGTTTATGTTCTTGTTCATGTATTATTCCATTTACTCATGCATGTATTTAATCATTGATTCATCCACTTATTACACATACATTCATTCAGAAAAAAAAATCATAGTAAAAGAAAAATCTTCTGTTTGAAAAATATTTGAGTTATATTTTTCCCCGTGAAAGTTTTTCATTTTCTCATGAAGGTACAAATTTACTGCCAAAAATACAAAACAACGTTTGAAAACAAGTTCAGTAGTTGTCTCCGCTTCATGTGTTAACTTTGAGACACAGTGGTCACATTGATAGTAGTAAATAATCACGAAATTAGATACATTCATCAAAGCACACATATTGAGTTTTTAAATAGAATAAATAAACTCATGTTACATTTATGTATTGTAGAATTGTATAAAAATATAAAATTATGTTCATTTTTGCTTAATGTTGAAAAATCATTAATTGCTGATTTATATACAATTTTTTGAAAATGTTATTAATAAATTTATCGTTGACAAAGTTTTTTAATGTCATTGGAGCAATGTTTAACGCCACGTTTAAAGATTTTAAATGCATTCCTCCGTTTAACATTTGTAGAAAGTCGCTCAACATCAATATATTCTTCATCTGACTCAGCTCCATCCTCCGTTTGTTGTTCTGTAACAATCTATTAAATTTCTGATTATATTAAAGTGGAAGCTACCACGTTACTGTAGTAAATTTTCAAGGGTTCGAACTCTTAAAATGTCATACGTGAAGAAACTTTTTATCATTATTTACTGTTTAACACTTCGAGTTAAAACAAAAACTTTAGTCGGAGGGAATAATTTCCAGTCTTTTTTACAAATTAGATCCATGATTGAATCTTGATAACATTAAACGATGTAACGATCACATAAAGCGATAATTTAAATACTAAAAAAAAATAGAAAAAAAAACGAAACCGAATAAGTTTAATAGCAATATGAGAATGATAACATCAACCATAAACACATAAAGCGAAGAGAGTATTGTATTATAAAAACATTGTTCACTCTCACTGTAATTTTAAAAATTCGTTTCCAAATTTTCCTTTTTAAAAAAATGGAATAGTATTGAAGAGTAAGTTTGATAGCAATACCCGAATGATAACATAAATCATGTTCACATTAAGCGAAAAGTACTGTAAGGTCAGGTGGGGTAAAATAAGTCAAAAAAGAGCAATTTTACAATCAGGCTTTGACAGCAAAAAATATATTGATTCAATCAGTGAATAAATTGCTCAGGATATCCAAATGACTCTTCCTCATGACATTTAAAGAGAAATTTCTCGGAAAAACTAAATATTGATACTGATAAATAAGTTTGAAAATGTGTTGTCAATGACTCATTTTACCCCATAGCGTGGAGTAGCTTGACTCGCTTGTTCTAATATCGAAGAAACTGCCTCACTTGTTGTTGAGATCTTAGATGTTGATTCCGTTCCTTTAACTGCATTTTTTGAATTCACTTCTGTAGAATGTTTTGCTATGATTTGGTTGCATAGGGCGTCTCTCTTTGGGGAAAATAAGATACTTTTGCTTCACTCACTAACAACATTTCTTGAAGGAAGCTCATCGAGAAAAAGCTGTCTCTTAGTTTTGGATTATTGATTTAATTCAGTTATTTTACACTATTAGTTCATATATATATGTATGAAGGGAATGACCAAGAAATATATTATTTGTTTTGAATTAGCATGTACATACATGACACCAAAACATGAGTTAATTAGCAAAAAATATAATTATCTCTTTACCCTAAGCCTAATTTAAGTCGAAAAATGACCCATTTTACCCCACGCTTGTTTTAATACTATAAAAAATTCAGTTTTGCTGTTTTTTCTTCACAATTGTAGGAAGTTATTTCTGAAAATGTGTTCTATGCAGTATGTTAAAAAAACTTAATGTGCATTTTCATTTAATTTTCTGTAATCAAAAGTTTTCATGATAGACACAGCCAAACTTCTTTTAAGAAAAACACTTAATCGCTAGTATCTGTAACTTTAAAACCCCTTGAGGACCAGCGCGCCGAAAACGAAGCGCACTCACGGGACTGAGCGCTCCGAAATGGAACGACGCCACGGTCCCACGCATTTTCAGCGGTTAAGCCTAATTTCACCAAAAAAATCATATAAAATTAACATTTCATCATAATGACTTAAAATTTACAGGATGCGTAAATGATGTATAGTTGGTAAATTTCTTTTAATATAAATGATATAAAATCAAAATAAATTTATAAAATAGGCAAAGTACTAACAACTACTATGCAAACAAAATTAGAGGATATGTAAATGAATATAAATTAACAGATAATATACAATAAAAAATTCACAATGAAATCAACTTGTGCTATACTAATCTGTATGACATGGAGTATTAATTTAAAAATTCTGCTGAGTATGATATATTTCAAAACAAGGATCGACAGACAATCCAACATTGCATATTTTGCACTCGTAGTAAGATGTTTGCCTTTGCCCCTTCCACTTTCGTTGCCATCTGGAATCAATAAATCCAAATTTTGCAGTTGAAAGGAATAAATAAGAGGATCGAAATTAGAAGAGAAACAAAATTAACATGAAGTCCGATGTTCTTCAAAATCACAAGTGCAATTCTGAAGAGTCATAAATTCCATGAAACACATGCAGAAATATTCATTCCTCTAACCTACCCCTCCCATGCATTAGTCAGCTGGATATAATTATTCCATTATTGCTATGGAAAAAACCAAAGCAATAAGCAAACGCGCTGACGTCTCTTTAACTCTCACAATTTAAAGAGCCTGGATTCCCCGTTTGTTTACATTAATAAATCTGTCATGTCTAATGATCCCAAACCAAAACTGATGCCTATACTAGAAATTCAAAAGTCACGTGACTCGAATATGATGAAAGTTGGAGCCATTTAGCGCCATCTATGATGATTTAAAAATTCACATAAATCGTTCCGTTTCTAAACAGCGTATACGTCACATTGGGATATCAGCGCACATCCGAATGCGGCACGCGGAGGCGACGATGGGAGGAAAAGATACGAAATACTGCGCGGCGTATACGCGACGTTGGGTGCGAACGGGTATTAGAAGTTACACCTGATTTTGAATGTAAAATATTGCCTGATATAAATAATGCACAAAAATGGCAACACAGAAAGAAAATATCATTTTTACATTTTTTAAAGATTTTTCTAATAAAAGTGACCCATTTTACTCCGTGACCCATTTTTCCCCACCTGACCTAATTATAAAATACATTGTTCACTCTCTATTTTCAAAATAAATTTCCTTCTTGTGCAATCTTAAAAACGGAATGTATCTTAACTGTTTCAATTTGCCTCACACACCCCTATAGCGTTGAGGTTTCAATCTCACAGAATTTTAAACATGCGAGAGTATTAAGAACCAGAATTTTTCTCTTATTAAACATTTTCGCTCAAATTTATTAATACCGAAATTTTTTTTTTAAAGTTCTGTTTTATTTTCTTTTTTTTTTATAACAATGACTAAAGATTTTTACGTTTTCGTCTTCGGTCATTTATTTTGCACACTATGTTTTATATTTAAAGTTTTAGTTTAAAACTTTATTTAGAATCAAGTAAACAAAAATATGCAGCAAAAAATACTACTACGGGACTTATTCTGACTTTGTACCAAGCTCTAATTAAATAAAATTTGAAGTTTCAGAATAGGAACGAAATAGTTTCCTTCCGTTTCATCTGGTCACAGTTAGGTACTTTCTCCATTATGTTTGATTAATGGAAAACACCTTTGACGTTCTTCTTGGTCACGTATTGCTAAATAACATTTTTATTTAAGTTTTCTTGTATAGCGATTTTGTACATCACAAAGCATTTGTATGATAGCGGGCTTTTTCGACAACTAGTCAAAATGAAATAAAATGTCAGTGTGAACAATCTGTGAACCAGGTTTTAATGACCTTTATTTACCCTAGTTCCCATAAAGAAACACGTTTTCGTGAGAATTTTCAAAGAATATTCAGTCAAGGATACGAACTTTCAGAACCAATATACAGTTCACGAAAAATATGACAAATGGCATGAGGGTAACCAATTAGAAAATCCGGTAGTCAATTCATCACTTTTATTTTAAAAGTTTATTGATTTTCCTGTAAAATTGTATTAGTTTGTATTATTTTGGAAATTAAAATCGATGTTTGTTAGTGTAACTTTGTAATCAAGTAAAAATTTTGTTGCTATTATTTTTTTACATTTCTTTTTCAATGTTTTTTGGTATATATTTCTTCAACTTTTTTTCTTTTCCACATGCATCATACTTTCACTTCACAACTCAAGTAGCTCACTGTATTTATTAAACGATGACCAGAGATTCATGAAATGCGATGCATATTCTAAAGTATCGAATAAGTTGTTTTAACAGTAATTTTTAGCAAAAATCATCAAATTTTAATTTAGTTAACTATCTATCCAGTGTTAGCAAGACAACAAATCGCATCTTTAAACGCCAATTTACTTAAAAGCAGTTTTACGGTATATTAGAGTAAAATATAAAATTTAGCTTTAAGCAACGTTTTCTAAGAATTTAATGAAATTATGATGGAAAATTTTCTTTAAAGATATAAATACTCCATTGAAATTCAAAACTTATAAACTTATAAGTATTTTGCAAACATTGTCGCGCAATAAAAAAATCCCTTTGTGATTGAAAAAAAAAAGAAAGAAAGAAAATTATGAAAAGGTAACTAATAAAAGTTTTCCGTTTTCTCAAAATGTGTGCCACTTCAAGATTTTTAATTTTCTTTTAATTTCAAAACAATACTTGTTTTCGGAAACTTGATCTTGCATTAATTGAATGAATAAATTGCATATTAAACCTACCGTAAGCTAAGAAAAAACCAATTCATTCTGTAAATATGCATTTCCTCACACATGGTAAACATTTCTGAAACCTGTGTAGTGGAAAACAAATGTATTTCAAGCATTTCGTGGTAACAGACACTCAACCAAACATTTATTTTCTCATTATCATGTCGAAACAAAGAAAATCTTTGGGGAAAAAACACCATTTTTGTGGCTAAGGAAGCAAATAAAACGTTATATCCTTTCGAAATTAGAGTCACGATATTATGATCGCTTGTACAAATGAGAAGGCTTGCCTTTCTGTCTTTTATTAGTGTCTCAAGACAAGAATAAGAACGTAAAAAGATTTCAAAAGTTCTCGTTTAGTGGTTGCTTCGCACTTTTTAAAGATTTTGATTTCTTCACAAAATTTCGCAAATATGCCTACCGCAGAAAGAGTTCTGAAATTTGTTACAGTATTCTCGTTGTGTGTGCAAGTGTGGTCATATTGACGTCATGTTTTAGTGTGGGCTGGTTTTTCCCTAACCTCTTTTGACTCTGATTTAGGCAACTTTACTTTTAATTTAGGGTGAAGTGAAGAATTATAGTTTTAAAAAATGCAGGGAAGGTATAGATTCACTGCGAACAGTTAAAATAAAAGGATACCTCTTATTGACATAAAAAATATTTTAATTACCAACTAATACCGAAATGAATCTATGAAATCTTTAGCATGAAAAAACATTTAAAAAGATGCTTTTGTAGCAATTGTATTTCTACTCTTTAAGCCAATTATATTTTAATAGAAAAAAATAATGTAATACAAATAATAATTAATTGATTTAATTATTATTACTATTGTTAGTTTTTTCTCCATTTTTTTCACTAACTTCTTGGTTAGGGAAACATATTATGGAATTCAGACTTGACGATGTGTTTTGGGGGTACACTCCTGAAGTTTTATTGACGACGATGCCTTTTTGACGAACTGGGACCGCTGTATGAAATTCATGATTTGAGTTTCAGTTGTGGTGAAAAAAAAAAACTTATGTTCAGTAGCAATATTTTTTCAACAAAATTATCTTCTATAAAACCATTTGCGTAATATCATGACCCAATATTATGTTTTAAATTGCTTTCGAGGGAAAGAAAATCAAAAGAAAATTGTACTATAGCAACTTTTAGATTTATATTTTAACTGACAAAACTTGTTTTCGGTGCAGTTCAATTATGATTTTTTTTTGAAATTGTGTTGAGTTAACTCGTATGCATGACAAATGAGAACTTTCTTCGGCACTAGAGGCAAAATAATAATAATAATGCTAATAAATAAATAAGTAAAGAAATAACGCCCCCCCCCCAAAAAAAAAGAAAAAAGATTGATATGGATTTCGTACTTGCATGATATTCAAATGAAGTGTTTACAGTAATAAACAACTATCCACGATTGGATATTTCAGCATCTACTTTAAGGAATTTTACCTGAAAACACTATAACTGTACATGCGTTATTATTAAAGCATCGAATAATGATTAATATTAAACCATTTGTACATAAATCAAGTGTCCTTAATTCGATCCAACTTACAATTCAGCACTTTAAAAAGTGTTTAGGAAACTTTTACAACTTATAACATAGCTGTATTTTCTCTTTTAAGATGTATAAATTCAACCCCCTAAAACCGGGGAGTGTGAGGCAAAGTGAAATAGTTAAGACAGCTTATCTTTTTCGAAATGAAAATGTTGAACATTTTATTTGAAAAAGACAGTACATAAGGAAATAATAATGTACTTAAGGTATTACTTAGCTTGCAGTGAAACATTATTTTAAATGTTTGGTTTGAAATTTGAAGTTTCAAAAAGAGTGAATAAATAAATAAATAAATAAAACAACTAAAAATGTGGAATTTTTTCGTTTTATTTTTTATTGGGTAAAGTAAAATATTTTTATAATGAGATATTCTCTAAACTAGAGGTACCCAAAGCTTAAACTTCATGAATATTACTAACTTTGTTGATTCCCCCCCCCCCCCTTCTCCTTGCGGAAAAGAAGATAGCACATTGATTTGATATACTTATTTATTTATTTCTTCTAATACGTTTTTATCGTTTTTTTCTATCTTTCTTTAAATTAATTAATTCGTTTGTTTTTATATTTTTAGAGCTCTTATTTAGCTTTCGTTAGTTAATATTATTATTTTGAGGTATGGAAGTAATAATAGAGATAGAACGGAAGCTTCAGCCTGTTGCAGTTTATGTCGTGAATATTTATTTTACAATTAATATTAAATAAAATAGTTCCATTGAAGTAAAACACAAATATACATTGTAATAAAATATAAAAAGCAATTAGATTAAATTAAAATGAAATGTGTGTATTGAACCCTTGGAACCGGAAACTGTTCAATAGCTAACTGAATACTCAATTTAATTTGAAAGGTCTTATGAAATTAATGAGTTGCATTAAATTACGGTACTAATTATGTGAACAACAGTTGCTTTAAAATGAAGCTAGAAAAATGTGGCTTTCTTTAAACTTTTCTATTTCTGAAACTTACAAAAAATAAGCAAAAATAAATAAATAAATACATTTTTCACATCTATCAGGCCAAGAATTTCTTTCAAAGTCATAATTTATTTAACAGAGTTACAGGCGTAAAATTTCATGTGTTAAATTTACAAATATGTTGACAAAATTTAACAAATTTTGTAGAGGTTAATCAACATTGTTAATTTTTGTCCTGGATTTCTGAACATGTTGGGAATTATCAATAGCAACTTAAAGCTGAGTTTTTATTTGCATTTTATCAGACGAAACATGTGGAGAGTACCCATTCTTTGCGCATTCACTTTTGATGAAAGATATTAAGTTTCCATTTTATTTGCAACTAACAAGAAGAAGCTTAGTTTGAATTTATCTCTGCTTAAAATAAAGTTTCAAAATCAAAACTGAAATAAATCTTTTATTAAAATACATAAATACTGAATGATAAGTAAGGAAAGTGTAGATACATGACTCTAACTAATGCAACTGAAGTTGAATTATTCTGCAGTTTAATATTTGATCACTTCAGTTTTATTATGAATATCTACTTAACTGTTAAACATGCTTTTCATACTCTAAATAATGTTTCAAATTACTTATTTACCAGTACAAAGCAAAAATGAAAACTTTAATTAGTGAAACTAATTTAAAGTGCGACAGTAAGCTAACATATTCTCACTATAACATTCCTCAAAGCTATTCTAATACATTTACATTCGTCAAACTTAATCGAGGTTGCAAAGGAGTAAAAATGAAATACAAAATTAGATTTTCAGAAGGAAAAATTAGTAGAAATTAACACTAAAATTTAAAATTTTCGAAGTTTACACAGAAGAGAGGAAGAGAAAGAGAAAGGTTTATAGGGCTATGTTTGTATAAATACCTAATAGAGAGTCCTTGACAGCTAGAAAAATCAGTACGCACATGAAAATTGCATCCGATCAAACGTAAATTTGATATACCAAACATTTTCTACTGTAAACAATCAAACTTTATTCCTCAACTTGTCTCATATTTCATGTATTTGCACTTTGCAAATGAAATCGATATTGAAAAATATTGTGCAAAAGAAAAGCAAAATAAGTATTTTGGAGGGAAAAATCAGTTTATATTAAAACTAAAATTTTTATTAACTGTTGCTTGGCAGAAAAATAAACTAATTAAAAGTTGAGAAATAATTACAATAATGATTTTTAAAAATTGCACAAAAATTATTTTACCAAAAACCAAAAATTACGCTACTTTACAAGGATCATATATTTGAGGACAAGTGACTAAACTGCTAGTGTGCTTTAGTTGATTGCCCCATGCGTATTTTGAAATTAATTTAATATCACCAAGAACCATAGTCTGGTGCCTTTGGCAACCGAGATAAATAAACTATTGATAAGTCTTTTTGATTCATTTTGTTTTATTTTCTTTTTTTTTTTCAAGAAAATTGACGACTCGTCAAATAAAAGAGTTAAAAATCAAAACAAATCAGATCATTAACGCAATTTACTTGAGGCGTCAGTCAAAACCAAAAGAGCAAGGACGCCCCGAATATTGCATTGCTAACCAAACCCAAAAATTGTGGTTCGTGGTTTAAAAATTTCCTTCGGCTAGTTTCCTTTTTTGTGGCAACAGAACCAAAACGACTTGAGTAGTCAGCAATGAATTTTTAGCTGCTCATCAAGTTTCGAAACTCCAAGTTCTGTCATAACAAAGCGCATGCACCTCAATTAATTTGAACGAGAGCGAATGCAATCATATTTCGTTCAGCCCTCCAGCCATCCCAACAGAATCGCGCCAAGTCGAATTTGGCTATGAAATTTTTTTGCAAAATATTTTTCTTCACAGTTCATGCAAAAGTTTTCACAAGGTTTTTACAAGTCGGAAGATATGAACAACTTGGGTTAAGAAATTAAGGAACAACTTTGTGCAGAAAAGAAAAACCAAGAATTTATAACTCTAGGAAATCTTTCTTTTAGTTTTTATAAATTTTATGTTTATAATTCTCCGCAATTTTATGGAAGACGCCTGACAAATGATTTTCAGTAGATTTTCGTGCATTTTTACAGAACTTTTTCCATCAGTTAATAGCAAGGTAGCATAAAATATCGAGTTTTATCTGCTGCGTTGCAGTAATTTTATAAGCATATATTTCTAAATTCCCTAAGGATGTTCTGTAGTCAATTTTGCTTCGCCTCTTGTTTTTATATGTTAGCTTGGAAAACGACTTTTATTTTACATCTTAAAGAACTTTTTCTGATACTTTTCAGGAAAAAAAGACACTAAACTATTAGTAGTGCTGCAGTGTAAAATGAGATTAAGCGTAGTTTACACTTTATAAATTTTTTTTTTCATGTAGTACTTACTAATTTATCAACAGAAGTTCAAATTCAAGACTTCCCAGCAAATATACATATTCAATACGCATGTACACATGACCCTCCAACTAACCATTTTTTCTTTTCTCTTCCTTTACTTTTTCTTTCTTACTCTTTTTTTTTCGTTATTTTGTTGTTCAGGGTAAAAAAACTTAAAAAAAAAAGTCTTTTAAATAAATGTAAATAGCCTCATTTACCTGAATGTTTTTCTAGATTTGAGTAAATCTTTTAAAATCAGTTACTCATAAAGCAAAAATTCATTATTAAATGTTCTGCAAAACCAAAAGTTTCTTTGCATTAAAAGATACAAAAAATATTTTAAACTATAGGGCAATTCCATCGTTACAGACGTAACAATCGCAGATTTTGAACACAAATAATTCTGGTTTGGGCTGATGAAAGTCTTCAATTTTTTTTCCTGTAGTGTAACTTGATGATGTTTATGCTACATTAAATTTGCGTGCAGATTGCTAAATTACAAAAAAATACAGAAATTAAAAACTGCCTGTTACAGACGTAATTTACAAAACAGCAAAAACTTGACTATGTCATAAAACTTACAATATTCCTCTGAATTATACGGAAATTTTGAACTTTTTTTTTAAATACGTGTTCTAGAGACTTCAAGCTTTCTAAAACCATAAAGATTGTGTGGATTTTGACTGCCGAATTTGTGAAAAAAATTCATAAACTTGTTACGGACGAAACAAAGTGGTGTTACAGACGTAACATCTCTGATTTGAAAGTAGAAAACAGTATTTTAAAGCAGGAATAAACAAAGATTTTTGTGCTAAAACAATACAGTAGCATTAATTAACCCATTATTTGAATATTTTAAGTTATACTGTAACAGTTTTAGAAAATTTGGGTAAGTCTGGGGGAGTTGAGAGCATATGCCGATATGTCAATATGTAACAATAAATTAATGCATCTTAAGACAATTATTTCCAAGAAAGATTGACACAAGAAAAGTTTAGAAGGGCCTTCACACAAATTTATTTATTTGTATTCTTAAAATTAATGCATAATGGGGCTGCTACATAAAAAAATCGGGAAAATTAAATTCCTTATTGGAATCAGTGATTGGTCTTAGAACTTAAAAATTTGAAAATGTTGGATGATACAGCAGAATTCTAGTGCCAAACTAAAATTTAACCTTCTTGGTGACAGTTGGTCAATTTTGAGATTTTTTTTTTTTTGAATGAAAAACTGTGTCCTTTTTCGTCCGACGTTTTCGAAATTCGAACGGCATTTTCGCAAATAAATTTTAATTACATGCCGACATAATTAAAAATTTCAAAATCAGAATACCGGAAACTTTAGTACTCGTATCATATTATGCTATATACATGTATTGCTCATCCTGTGCTTTTTACCTATTTAATTGGAAATTTACTTTTGCTACGGACGTAACATAGAGCCATTTGTTATGTCCGAAATGTTATGTCTGTAACAGCATTAATTTAAAAACTAAATCAGTTGCAATATTTTTAACTATGGTGGGCAATTACTCTAAGAATTTGCCAAAAGGACCATTAAGGGTTTTTTTTAATTTTGATTTTTTAGGACGTAATGACAACTTTTGCTTCTTTTTTGTTACAGACGTAACATCAAACTTCTTTTTTTCAAACTTCAATTACACCATTTAGATCAATTCAAAAGAAATTAATGAATGCATATTATTATAGTACCGTCTTAGTAGTTAAAATTGTGCTACAAGTAGTTATTTTTGTTTTTATTTTTCGATGAGAAATATGTATTTGAAAATGTGTTCTTTTTTCTGATTTTTTACAAGTTCGTGAATATCGTACTTCCAACTAAAAAAACAAGTATTATTCTAACTCTCACCAAAAAACCAATGCAGGATTCTTAAAATATACATCTTAAGCTTTAAAATGATGTATAACATAGCAACATAACTTCAATATGGATTTTTGACCAATTGGTTTCACTTTTCATGGAATGGCCCTATAGTTTCAATGAATTTGTTTAAGTCGATCAGAAAGACTTTACACAAATTTAAAAAAAGTAATTTTAAAACTAAGCGAAAAATTAAAACATGAAAAATAACTAGTAGATGCATTTTTCCTCTAGTTTTTTTTTAATGTTATTATTTACTTTAATCTCATATCATTATGATTTTTTCAGAAAAAAAGTGAAACTCAAAATCATCCACTAATTAGTCGTCACACTGACCGCGTTACTTAAAGAAAAAGAAAATTCGTTCAACAGAGAATATTCTGCAAAATTGGGACTCTCTAAAATTTGGGAAAACACATCAGAAACGGAAAAGTACTTCGTTTTTTATTCAAAAATTTCAAAACTGCAACTATAAATAGTTTTTAGATAACTAACCGATTTATAATCAAGAATGATACTGAAATCTCAGTTTAAAATATACATTAAATAATTATTGCTTTTAATATTTTTCATATGAAATGAGATTAAGCGTAGTTTATTGTCCCAGGTATTCAAATAAACAAAAATATTTTTATTATTTTTATTTAGAATAATAAATGCCCCAAATTTCGCAAAAAATTGTTTCATTTGTAATAGAAGGGGGGGGGGAGTGGCGATAGAATAGAAAGCAAAGAACGAAAAAAAGCTTTGCTAGATTGCCTTGAAAATTTTAACATGCTGGTATTTTTAGAGTTTTATTGATAATTTGAGTGGTTAAAAATTTATTTTCTACTCTTTAGGTAAAATGCAAAGTTCGTGCCAGGACAGTTAATATAGCATACCTTTTTCAAAATAAACAAATAGGAAATTGGTTTTGAAAATTCAAGTACACAAGGAGATGATAACATATTGTGTTACAAAAGTTGCATTGAAACAATGGTTTTTGTTTTTGGAAATAAATTCACACCTTTAAAAAATGGAAAATGTTAATTTTTCTTTTCCATAGGACAAAGGAAAAAGTAAAACATGTAACAAAATGCTTTCTATTGGATTATTAAAAATGTTTTCGACTAAGTCAATGAGTAAATAAAAGATTTAATGAGTAAATGAATAAATAATTAAACTATATATAAACAACTAAGTAAATTCAGTAAATAATTTATAAGCAAAAATAAATGAGTGTACAAAATAGGGAATGAATAGGAAATTGTGTGAATTAATGAATAAACAAGTGAATTATTTATTATAGGACTAAAAGATTTATTACTAAATGAATACGCAACTGGTTCAGCAATTTCCTGGATAAGTATAAACGAAATAAACTATTTCACTTTACCCCGCGTGCACTTGATTAATTGTACAATTCATTAAGAATAGAATTCGCATAGTATTAAATAAACAAAAACGGAACCGAATATTAGTAGGACTCAATTAACACGTCGAATGACAAGAACAAGAACTTTATGACTTTATTATAACATTTTTTTTTCTTTTGCCTTACAACAAAATATTTGAATGTAGGAATTAATTTTTGAAAATTGCTTATATTACGGCATTATTTCCTCTCCAGAGATACATTTTTGCGGACTGGAATAGGCAGCATATGCAACTAAAAAGTCTAAATATTATGAGATTGCTGTCGTTAAAAACAAAGTAACTATTTCACCATTACACTTTTCCCCACTCCTCCCCCCCCCCCTACTATGTCTTGTCTGGAAACAGATGGGAATTTCTGCTAACATTTGTGCTATACTTAGCTCCAGATTTAACATTTTGACACTAACATCCCTTTGCTTCTAGGCAATTGTCAATTCGTTCTTCGTTTTTTTTCTAAATGATGGGGTAAAATAAATTTCTTTGGTTAGTTACATTGTGTCTTCAAACTGTACAACAAGCAAAACATTTCAATGCTAATGGGTTAATGTGCTTTTTTACAATGTGATATTAATTGAAATTAAAATGCGAAGCTATTAAAACTCTAGAATTAACTCTGGATTAAGTTGAAGGCAATCGTTTTCCTTTTAAGTTGGTTACTTTCTTTAAATAAAACTAGACATTCTTAAAAAGATGTTAAGGACATCGGCTCAGTTGTTATTTAATTAACAGTTGTTTCAATTGGTTTTCTGATAATTAGGTAATTTAAATTTATTATTTTTTCGTTTCCATACTTTAGTAAAATTGTTTTCACATATTAAACGATCGCCGATGTGACTATTTTGAAAGTGCATGATTTATTTTAAACCAATTTGATCTTGGATTGAAAGTAGAAAAGTTACTAAATGTTGTTATTCTGTAGAAGTTTTCGATAACTAATTCTTTAGAAAAATGTATTATGCAATTCATATGATAATATCAATTTAAATGCTCCAGTTGGTGACTACTTTTTTTATAAAAAAATAGAAAGAAGTAAATGAATTAACTGAAGAAAAAAAATTAAAAAGCAAAATAGTGACCATTTTACATTGTTTTAAATATTGTTTAAAAGCAATAAAAGGGCCCAATAAAAAAAAGAAAAGATAAGACGCTTATCAGACACGCAAATGTGTTTCTGTTGGTATACCTGCTTGACACCCTCTCCAAAAACTCCAAATTAATTCTACTTGAGCAAGGCATTTTAGTTTGTAAAAGATTTAGAAATTTGCTTTGCATGAAATGCCATACAACTATATCGTTATTTTTATCTTTATAATTTGGTATGAAGAACACTTTATATATGCTTTATTTTTAACTAACACAAATTACTATACGGTTTATTATTATAAAGACGTAGAATAATATTAGACAGTTGGATTTCTTGGTAAGCCAATCGTTTCAAAAACTTCCGCGGTGGAAGGGGAAGAGGCAAAGGGTTGGCATACAGTGCATTGTATAGGAAGAAACAACAACATTCATTAAAAACTGAAAAATTCTATTATGTTCTGAAATCCTGAGGGTCAATTGACTCTCCCTTCCCCCGATTGCCCAAATGACTGGCCTGTTTTTTGGTCTATTCTAGCCCATTCTCCTTTTAAACACACCGAATAAGCGCTGAGGATTTTCTACAAATTTCATAGAAATGAGATTTGAAATAGTTGCTGTATAAACAAGTTTTGTTCCTACGTAAGAAACTGACAAAATGCAATGTTAATTAATGACAGTAATGAAGTTGTACTCTATTGTTAAAGTAAGCTGTGCTAATCATAACATTTTAGTTCAATAGCCTCACAAGGCATGTATAATACGCAAACTAAAAAGTGGATTTTCTTTCTGGAAAAAAAAATGGCAGTGGTCGTTCGTGACGCAATACGTCAGTCTGTTTCACTGCCTATTTTCCGAATACGCAATTTATCGGAATGACCTTACATTTAGCAGAATGTCTTCCTCCAAGAGCCTTTCTGGCGATTGCACTGCCATGCCAATAAAGCGAGTGAAATGGACAACGCAAAAATTCCTTCTTTGTTGTCTTGAGAGGTGAAATAACCTTGATTGAGGACCTGAGTTAACAGAGACTTTACCTTAAGCTTGTTTATTTAATAACTTCTTTTTCCCTCTCTTTTTAACCGAGGTTCATGACGTAACAGGAACGAAACCGGTTCCGAGACGACTCATGTGAGAAGGGGGGTCGGCAGGACTGTGTGGGGGGAGGGAAAAGTTGTTATCCATGGCGGATGACGACCGAAAGAGTTACACAGCTTGGGAGGCACCACTGATCATTCCATGCCGCAGCGATTCGTTAGCAAAGACTCGAAGTAGGGCAAACCTGCCGTGGGCAAAGAGTGAAAACGAATCTCAAAGATTTCACTTTCATCAGAAACTAACCCTAGCGCAAGCCTTCCTAGGCTTGCGATCGGGGTAACCCCGCCGAAACTCTCTTCCGAACTCTTGACCTGACGACTGGTGTGACTTCTTTTGTTGGAAAAAGTTGTGAAAATAACAAAACAAAAAAAATCTTCCACTTCCGATTGGCTTCATTAAGAGGTTTTTCTTCCTCCTTCATAACACAAGATGCCGACCGGAACAGGTAAGCTGTTTACTTCCTCCAAAGAATTTGTTCTCTTTCTCAGTTACATCGCTTGGTTTTGTTGATCGTTTTGTTCATTGCTTTTCCACTGGATGATCTACTTACGACTGGATGTGTCCAACTTCCGACCCGCTTTCCCCCCAAAGCGACTGTAATTCCCTTTCGCAACGGTCGCCGCCTCGGCACTAAATGCCAATCCAAAAATCATTCGTCGCCTAAAAATTTTATTGATTTGCCTCCGCGTTTGTTTATGTTTGCTTTGCCTTAGTTTCGCAGAATATTGACCACACGCGCGTCATTCATGGGTCTCTTGGGTGGCATGTCCAGCAACTGATCGAAGCCGAAGAATAATTTGATCTCTACTTGTCGCGTTTTCCGCGAACTCGGACGGTCGTTTCCATTGCAAAAATGCAGCGTCTGCTCAGTAAGAAACCAATTGTGATGAAAACCTTCGGTGTAAAAAAATTTCATAACCCTAGTGACAGCAGTGTTTTTACTCTTTCGTGTTTGTATGGAAGATAATCAGTGCTCATGCAGTATGTGGTTTTTTCCAACCTAATGGATTTTATCTATTTTCTCTGTGGACGCATGGATGTAAAAATGGCCTCAGGTAAGCTTTTGTGAACACATTTTTAATCATGTTAAAATTTCCATTGTGATACCATTCATAAAATCAACTTTTCAAAATCTTTTAACGTACAAATCTATTTGAAATCTACTACAATTTTAAGAAAACTAGTAAGTATGATAAACTATGAAACTACGATAAATACTTTAGAAAGAAAAATGTCAGGAAACGCTTCTTTTTGACATAACCGGCTTTAAAATTTCTGTAGATTTTTTACAAGAGCTGGTACATTCTTGTTAATTTTAGTCTGTCCAATGAACATGAGAGGCGCCGCAAAAAAACAATTGGGAGTATGGGTTTAAACACTGCAGAGCTTTTGATTTTGAACCACAGTGTCAATCTTTTTGCTATAAAGTGGAAGCATGTAAACGGATCCTTCACAATAATCCAATATTCAAATACGGCCCCTTCAAAAAAAAAAAAAAAAAAATCCAAAATACAAAAACGGACATTTCAAAAAAATTCAAAATGCAAATCCTACCAGTTAAAGGTTTTTAATCTGATATATTGCTGTTGTTTGAGTTTGGAGTATTATTTATAAAAGCTTTTCAATTTGTTTCCCAGAGAATTAACAATAGTTAATCATCCAAAGTTAGCTGAAGAGTACTTTATTCATTAACTTTATAATGTGATACGTAATTGTAGTAACTGGAGTAATGTATTGAACAAACTTTTTTTGTTTTTGTTCTTGTTAACTGAAATATGTTTTTCGAATATTGAATTAAATTTTTTAACATATTTTCTGATAGAATTATATATATTTTGTTGAAACAACTTCTTAGTTTTAAATAGCATTAGTTTCACAAAATTTTAAAAACAGGACCCGGAGGAAAAATCCTTGATTCCTTAAAAATATTTTTTTTCCTCTCACGTATCTTTTCTCTTTCCTTGTAAAATACCTTTATTTTTTCCTTGCAAAAGGTTATTATATCGTTCAAAATCCCCTGTTTTAATCCTTCATTGAAATTATTTTATAAAAAAGTTATTGCTGTTAATTTAAAATGGTGTCAATTTACTACGATGTGCTTTAAATTTTCTCAAACGCATACGTAACGCGTTAGTTACGTAACAGTTTTGTTTACAAGTGTAATATCCATCACCCTCAGCAATTTGCTGTCGATTCAAAAAAAAAAAAATGCTAATAGAATAAATCTAACTAATTTTTAAGCTTGATAGTTTTTTAAAAGTAATTTGTTAAGTTATTGCATGCTCGATACTAAGGCATAAATGTTTCTATTATAATTTTTCCTCTTCAAGTTGTTAATAAATATCATTTTGATTTTGATTTTCATCCACTGCCTTGGACGCACTGTTTCATTTTGGTTCTTCTTAATACGAAAATTAAAAGAATTTATCTGATAAATTAGATGCACAGAGATCTTGATAGTGGACGCAATTATTGCATTTCGTTTCAAACGAATGCATGTGTTTATAATACTTAATTTTTTTTATGAAACTTTCTTAATTGCACAGGAATCTTAGCTAAAGTATCCATAAAGTTTCTAAACTTCTTTGGTTAGAAAAAAAGCGTGGTATATAAGTTTAGAAAAATTCTGATTCGCTTTTAATTTCCTAGATGTTTTTGCTCCAAAATTTCGTATGTGTTCTTAATGAAAAATATCAATTAAACTTTAGTTTTTTCAAAACATGCTAACTACCATACTGAGTGATTAAGTATTGGCTACACTGAGGATTAGGTGCATAAATTTTGAACCTTTAGATTCGCAAATTAGTTCTGATTAGATGTCATTTTTTTGGCTTATTTCCTGAAACTTTTGCTTGAAAGCTTTCGGATTGTACTGCGCATTTCGCTGTTTCATTTTCTTCTGTTCTAAGAACATTTTTATAAACTTCGAATGGCTACAAGTTTTTGAATAACCTAAACGTATTTAACAGCAAGTCTTACCGAAGAAGTTCATATTTTGTGTAGAAATTTGCTGATGCAATGTGTATCACTTTTAGAGAATGATACTGATAGTTTATATTATTTACGTGGTTTCATTGTTTTAAAGTAGCATAAAGACATTCATACGAATTTTCGTTTAAAAAATAATTTTGTTGTAAACTATTAAGCTAGTTTATTTGCACTTATTTGCAGTCTAAGGCATTCTAGAGAGAGGGAGGGTGGCAATCGTAACGACTCAAAACACCTATTATTCATCATTTGGCCCTGCACAGAAATTTATTCTCCAACGTTATTCAGTTTGTAAACTATAAAACTTGGCACCCCCCCCCACACACACACATTAATGGCCATACCCGGTGCAACTTTCATAAGACGAATATTTATAACCTAAGTTCACAATCAATCAAGTTCGAGTTTTATATTATGTAAGTAGTGGGATGGACAAAGGTTGCCACGGAAAATTACTTCCATGCCTAAAAACAGAAAATTTATGTTAAAAAGTTAAAACAACAAGAATTATCAATTAAGACGTTTCGTAAACAAGGGGTAATACACATAACAGAGGAATGAAATCTCAACAGCAGTCTCTTTTGGCTTATAAAGTCAATATTACTTACTTTTTCCCTTTGAATTTTACTGAGCGATTCGGTAATTTTAAGATTTTATGAAGATAAATCTTCCACTTTAAAAGAAACTTAATGTTATAGTTTTATTTTTTTTACTATACTTTTACATCTTCTTTCACCGAACCTTTTAAAATAAATCTGAATTTTTTTGTCGAACACTCATGCTGATTTTACACTGCTCATCAATTCAAACATTTCTGAATGTAAAAAAAAAAAAAAAAAAAAAAAAAAAACTTTATTCTTATCTATCAAGTAAAAAAAGTATGTATTAACTACAAGTTTTGGATTGTCCTCTATAAGTGTAGTTTTAAGTTGTTTTGCTCTGATTATCGTGAAACTAAATTTATGATAATGACGTGAATAAATACATAAATAAATAAACAAAATAAATAAAGGTCTCGATTACTCTTTGCCACTCATCTTGTGTTCCCTGTTTTATCGGTGTTATTAACGTAGCTTTTTGTTTGATAAAATATATCAAGTTTTCAGCGACAGTAATTTTAACTACCTAATTTTAATTCCTAATATCCCTTTTAAAAATATATTATTACTTTCTATACTTTAAACTATAATCTCTCACACAACTGGGAAAACATTCGTTTGCAACAAACTATTATCTTTAGTATGTTTATCGCAAAGAAAAAACTTTCCTTTTTTTAAATTTAGTAAAACTTATATTTTGTTAATAAATTAAAACATGTTTAGAGTTATAATATTAGCGATTGTAATAATAAAAATATTATCGGAAATATTTAAATAAAATGACTAAAAATCAAGCTTTCTTCTTTTGTCAAAAGTAACAGCATACCTTTATTAAGCGAAAAATGATTATTGAATAGAATACTCAATGTAATTGAAAATCAATTACCAAGGTGATATTGATTAGCTGATTATTGAAGAAATGCAGCACATTGTTTCATGTTTCTACTACTTGTAAGAATAATCTATACTTAAAAAAGAGGGATTCTTGTTAACTAAAGGAAATGAAAAAAACCTACATTGCCGAGCGCCACGAAACCTACACAATAACACGCATCTCCCTTGTCTCCTAAAAAGAAATAATGGTTTAAATTTGAGGTCACTGAAGAAGTAAAATAAATATGTTAAAAATATTTCTTTTCTTTTTTGATTAATCATTGAATAAGTATGATAAAAATTTTCAATTCAACTTAATTTTCTCCACTGTAGTCACCAGCAAAGCCAAGTTGCAATTTTTGACTCTTATTTTACTTGAAGAGAAAAAAAAAAAAACATTTGACATTATTTAAATCCATGTTTTCTGGAAAAACCAGTTGGAGTACTAATTTTTATCCCTTTTTTTACTAAGAAAGTCGCTTAAATGTAAATCAACTAAATTTTTGTCTGTGCACAAGTAACTTACATGTACGTAAGAGGAATAGTAATTTTTAATGACCTCGTATAGATCTCGTTTTCAGATAGTTCGCACCTTTGTGTTGCCTGCCGACAAGTGCGAAATAACGAGAAGCTAATGTACTTTGAAAGAAAAATTTTAATAGTTACTCACTCTGCAATTTCAACAATGTGAAAGTGTTACATATTAAAAAATGAAAGTTGTAAATGATATTTTGACTAATGTTGATTAGAAAATTCGTTGGATTTAAAATAAAAAAGACTTATTGTTGACCAGCTGTAGGAATATTGCATAAAAATTCTTTTGAAATTTCTTGAAATATAGTAGAATTGAAATATATTTCCATAAAGTAAGTAGAATGAAATTTAGTTTTCTGTGAAATTGTGAAAAGAAATCCTCTCAGACATTTTTAAAAGTTGGAAAATAAGCAAATAAAAATAATAATAAAATGAGTAACTAAACCTCACAATATAAGGCATCATTTTCATTATTATTATTATTTATTTTAAATAATTTTATAATTTTTTTTCAACGCATAAATTATACGTGTGTCAGTAATTTTTGCTATCTACTGAAGCAAATAAAATATTTGATTTTCAACATTTTCCAAAATGTTCCAAATTTTTCTCCGCTCTTGCAAAAGTTTTAATTACCTTTTTATAAGCTGGAAAGGGTTTCAAAGCGAAAAATGAAATAACGTTTGGTTCTCTATGCTCTTTGTCTATAGCAGCGTTTCTTAACTTCTTCGATAAATAGAACTATTTAAATGTCCACTATTTTCTTCACTCACTTAGTGTATTATATTTTATTTTATTGTTTGTAATAATGACGGGAAAAATTATGATGTTTGACTGCAATGTTCTGAAAATTGATTACGTGCTAACTACATGAAATTCACTACAGGTACAAACACAATTCGTCACTCGATTTTATTGGGACAAATAATTCTATTTATTTAATTTTTACTTTAGGTTGTCGAGTAGCTTTTTTTTTTCTTTGACGCTTTTTTTCGTTTTCGTTTGTCAAATGCTTTACAAATTTTTCATCGAAAGTGAAAGTTAATTTTACTCTTTACCAAATAATTTTGTACCTGACATCTTATCCCAATCTATTGTCATACAGACAGAAAATGTCATTATTTTTCGACCTCTGACCTGGTAAGCAAATGAGAGTAATGCGGAAAAGTAACTGAACAATAGGTTTCTTGCTTGATTTTATCAAATGTCCATTGCTCCTTTGTTTAAAGCGTGCGTAGATGTCGGAGGTTAACAGTGGCAGTCCTTCGTCTGTTAACTCTTAACCTTAAAGGACAAATGTATCCTCTAAGCTCAAAAATTATTTTGCAAGTTATCAATCTTAAATTATTCGTAATTTATATTTTCTCTACTAAAATCTGAATATAAGGGAATAAAAAAAATTAAAAAAAAATTACCGCATTTGCTCAGCTGTGATATTTTTAAGCTGTTGTACCTTATTCCATGAATTTCAAAGTTTGACTTTTAGTTGTGATGTATTTAAATATTATAATCCATTATGTATTATACTAATATAAAATATCAACTTGCTAAAAAAACAAATTCTTGTGCTTGAAAAATACTAATTTATACCTGATAGATAGGTGTGACCTTAGGGTCATGCCCACCGCAAATAATATATTTCAAACCTACTATTTACCCACCGCAAAATTATATTTCAAATCTGGGAGTCAGTTTGGTGCTATTAGTGAAAATTAGCTTAAATTACTTTTGAACCAATGTTAAAATTATCGACAGTCGGAAAAGAATCAGTGTAAAAGACATTTCTGAATCTACTCTTTAGATAGGCGTGCTCCCAAACTAGGGGTAACATTATTTAAAATGTCTATTTTCTCACTCTGACATATTATTATGTAGTTTGTGTTTTTTTCTTGTTTTGTTTTGCTTCTTACACCTTTTATTTACTTTTACATAATTTTATTTTAAAGGCTAGCAAAAACATCACCTTTCTTTAAATTCGTGAAGGTTGTTTCTCTATGTTTAAAATACTTTTATAGGTGTAGTAATGTGTGTAAAGAGTTATGCTTTAGTATTACTTCTAACTCGCTTGCATGAATACCAAAATCATTTTTTCGAGTTAATCCCTTATTTAATAGTCGTACAAAGAAGTAGTGTGATTTGCTCCATGTTTTTCCTTGGTCATGAGTGCATAATTTGTCTGATATCAAGATGTTCAAAGTTGCTTTCAATTATAAGCAAAAGATGTATTTTTATCTTTTGCCTTTTAGTTAAGTTTTTTTTTTACAGTTTGATAGGGACTACTTTTTACAGGTAATACCTTGAAAATTCTCTCAAGTTTGCACCGGGATATTTTTTGCATTAGTTGTTACTAGTTACTTTGATAATGCTCTTGAACTTTTTAGTTAATTCATTCATATTCATCTATTCGTATTCCGTTATCAAAACTAAGAGTTATTAGCGGTAACGCTATGTAACATCAGACACTTGTAGTAATTTGTAAGTGTACAAACTCATGCGGGAATGTTTCAATAATGTTATGAACTGCATAAATATAATCATAACTACAAATGCAAGCATAAGCCCATATATTTATTCCTATAACTCTTTTATAATAACGTTAATTGTATTAAGTAGATGCAATCATTAAACATATATTGTTTTCGATTGTCAGCATATGATCAAGCTATTGACATCTCAGAACGCGAAACGCAATATTCTACTTCGTTAGATTGCTAAGAAACAAATATTCCGGTTTCCGCATTCCATTAACAATAGTAGTACAGCATTCCTCTTACTCAACTTCGGCTCACAACAAAAGCTTTAAAATTGTGACTGAAAGATTATATAAAGTTTGTTGATCAATAAGTACTTTTTACTTGTATGAAAGTTTCATGATGTAGAAGTATGGATTAATATTTAGTTGAGTATATTTACGTTTGTGTTGGACAATAGCGTTACGATTTGTGTTTGTGACTTGGTAATTACATATTCGTAGATTAAGATTTTACTGTAGGCAGCAGGTATTCCTCACATTTGTTATTAAAGCAGAATAATTCAGTTTGAGATTCAAATAGTAAAATAACCGCACCGTACTTCGGCTATCATCAAGAAATTATACTGAATTTCTCCATTCTAAAATTTTGCTAGTACAAAAAAAAAAAAAATTGTCATTTTCACGAAGTTTATTGCTAAGCAAGAACATAAATCTGAGAAAAAGAGAGAACCGTGTTGTCAGTTTGCACGCCGACAGCAGAAGTAACACACCTCAAAAATTTGAAAAGAGTACTAATTATTGATTTAAAGTTAAATTTAATTCTCTTTCTTGCCACTAGGTAGTTTACATAATACAAAGTAAAAAAAAAAAAAAAACAGAAACGTTACTTGAAAATAAAGAGCAGCAAATATGCCTAATTTCTGTCTGTAATATACCAGACAAAACACAGGAAAATGTCTTGCAAAAAGTGTGTAATATTTTGGAAATTAACCCGGAACCATTTATATGAATTTAGAAACCTTCCCCGTCCCAAAAAGGCAGTCACGTTTTTTGATCAAATCAGAACCTTCTGAAAATCTTACACATATTAAATTTGAACTAAGCATCCTTTGATTTAGCAGGAAAGCTCCTAAAGCATTTTGGCTAACTTGGCCAAAGCCAATGCTGCAATTCTTGCCAAGTAACAGTTTAGACATTAGAGAACATTTTAACCCTATTTTGAGACTTAGTCAATCTGGATAGGCCGTAATGGATTTGAAGGTAAAATACTAAATAAAATTTGCTGAGTAAGTCAGAAGTTTGTATTCACGCAATTTATAATATTTCAGATTTTTTTTCCCAAACATCACTTTCAAAGAATTCTGGAGAAAGCCGGTGATGCCCAGGAATGTTGACCTGAAATAATCAGTAGTGGACGGAATTTTTTTTATAATATATTGTATGGTAGCGTATAAACGGTACAATCAAACGCGACACGTCATTACAAAAATTATCATAACTTAGAAGATAATTTTTCGAACTTTAAGTATAACACACTATTAACTTAGTGTGTTATACTTAATTAGATTACAAAATTCAAGCAGTATATATAACATTATTAATGTTTTGCGATTATTGTAATAATTGAGAATAAATCAGTTGAACTTGATGTTGCGAAAAACGTTGATTTACTCCTGCGCTTTTTTTTTTGTTTAACTGTGTCACTTTTATTACGAGTGTTGTGCAAAGTCTTTTCTTGACTCATATATTTATTTTCTTCCATATCCCTTTACTCACCCAGCATTTTTTAATTAACGTTTCTTTCATTAGAATTAATTATTTTTTTTTTCAATTCTTCGTTCTTTTTTCGTTTCTACTTTTTTTTTCTTTCGTGGGAAGTTTTCATAATGATCAGTTTTGCAAATTTGAACTTGAAAAATACTAATTCATTTGTATTTTTCTGAAAATACTTTATTTCTCATTACAACTCTTATTTTTGGTCCCTACGATAGATCTGCTAAATTATTGAGAGAAAAAATAGATGTTACGAAATCGCAGTGTTGAAAGTGGAATTGCATAATGAATTTTAAAATGAAATATTTTATAAGATGGGATATTCACAGGAAAAAATGTTCAGCTTAGCTTTTAAAAATTCTAAAATTTTTAAAAACTAAATTTCATTAATTCAAATTTTATTTTGAAATCACTATTAGTTATTTATTCTTAAAGTCGTTCATAATGTAATACATCATATTGTCAACAAGTTAAAGTGAACATTTTATTATTCTTTGTTTGGAGGGGCAAAAATTATGGGGGTTGTTACAATTAATTTTGAGGAAGGTCGCTCTTGGCAGTAAACAAAATGAAGGTTTCCATGGAACGCGAAGGAACATTCCATTTTGGTTCATTCCCCCTTTGTGGTATCAAATGTTCGAAGAACTTTAGTGGCATCAAGGTAACTCACTCCTTTACAGCTTTCAACTCCCTTAGGAAAAAAAAAACATGGGTCACTCTCTCTCTCTGTTGGCTTCTGGCATTAGTTTTTCTTCCCAACATCATTTTTTTTCCGCCGTTATTAACCGGTTTCTTGCCCTTCAGCTGAGTGAGTTCGGCTAGTCGCAGGATTTTTTTTTTTCAAAATGGAATAAATTTTTCTAAAAGATGAGCCTTGAGTTCTCAGACAAAACACAGAATCTCAAATATGTTTATAGATGGATTCATGAAATCTGTAACTGAAACATTGTAGTTTGGGATGTAATTCATTGCATTTTTAAATAATTATTTTTAAGTAGAACTAAGAACTCAGCCAAAATGAAATATTTGAGATCCAGACTTAATCAAAAGACTTAATCAAATTAAAGACTTAATCAAATCATACCTTGGATCCCTCACACCTTTTGGAAGAAAATCTTTAAACATATCAGATTCAAACAAGTTCACACACATACATACCCTGAAAACATTTTAATCAACTCTTTTGTTCAGTCAACAGTTTTGTTTACACCATAAGCTATTCTAAGGACTTTTCATTGGGCGAGTAAACTATGTGATGGTGGTGCTGCAAATTCATTTCAAGTATGGTGTATTGTAATTTTATTTTAACACTTTTATCAAAGCGTACAAGTCATAAAGAGCTGAAAATACACGGTATCAGCTTAAAATGGTCCAGTACGAAATACGGTATCCAAAAGAACACCGTACGGAAAAGTCACCAAGAAAAAAATGTTGGTTTGAAAAAACATCGTAGTTATAGAACAGAGGTCGGCAACCTAAATTGACTGACGCTCTATTTTCCAACTTGTGTGTGGGAAGGGGGGGGGGATAAAATAATGTTGTGTTAACGTACAGAAAATATTTTCTGACACAAGTATATAACTTGTTTTAAAATTAATTGTAAAAAGTTGCAGTTGCCATAAAATGTTTGTAAAAATTTCGAATAACTTTTGATTTTGACGTTAAACCTAATAATTTTGTTCCCGAATTTAATCAGAAAAGAATTATTGTTGATTGTTTTCAGACAAAAATGTTTAAAATGTTGCTGAAATCGACTCAAAATATTCTCGGAGATCGACAGGTTGCCTACCGCTGTTACAGAATATCGCCAATGCAGTTCAAAAGTAGTCACTCGAAAATTTCGCCAACCCATAATTTCGCCAATTCACAATTTCGCCATTCCAAAATGTTATTGCTTCAAAATTACATTTTGACCTCAAATCAAAATGCACTTCATTTATACACGTTTGTTATCCCGTCTCAGAATCAAATTTCCGAAATGTAGAGGGGAGGGCGCAGTTTGGTAATGATTGAGTCAATTCTTATTTCTGTACTAGATGTATTGGCTCTTCATTTTGCACAAAACTATTTCAATATCCAAAAAGAGGAGCAGCCATGCAACACGTTCAGTTTTTTTTATTGCATATGGCCTCCTTTTTTGCCTTCAGCACTCCAATTAAACAACTAATACATTACTGAATTAAAAAACTAACAGTTTCACACCACATAGAAATTTTTTCTCTTTGATTGAAATTATTCAGATGGGCCAACATTAATCCCGTGAATCATTCAATCTGAATTAAGCTGGAACGGTGTCTGAAACTAATGCTTATTAACTTCAACAAATAGTGATTCCAATTCCATGAATAAACAATGAACTTTTCCCCCTCTCTTTGTACGTGAGGCGTCGCAAGCGATTTGGCAAGTCACAATGCTCACGTCACAAGTGATTTAGCATGTCACAAAGCTCACGTCATAAACGATCTACCGTGTCACATTAGCTTCCCCACGAGATTACAAGTTTCTGGAAAATGATTAGCAGCTTAATATGTGGCCTTGCGTGCACGACGGCTATCTTTCTCCTTTTCTCAATTTTGATCGTGGAACAGCGCACCACCAGCGAAGCATATTAAAGTACCACTTGAAGATTTCAGCAATAAGAACCGCAGCATAATACTTGAAGTTTATTTCCTTCATAGCTTCCGGTTATTTTGATAAGCACGCGAAAAATTGAAAATCATTTGGCTCATCATTCAAATGGTTAGTTCTTACGGCTGATGATACTCGCATCATCTTAGATTAACTATCTGGTCTACTAAAATGATTCCTAAATGAATTTTAGTTCGTAGTTATTTGGGGGAATTCAATGCTCTGGTTCGGGTGGTGGCTAAAAACAATCTTTTAGTCAATTTGCTTTCCGTTGATGTTCCTTGCATTACCTTAAAATTAGCTCTTTGTATGCTATTAGCTACTTCTATTAGCTATCTTAATGATTTCTAATTGAATTTCATCATAGGTCATCTGGTAAAATTCCTTGCTTTGATTCGGAGGGAGGCTATAATCAATCTTTTATCCAGTTTGAAATTTACCAATAGTCTTAAGATTAATGGATGTAAAGATGCTTTTCTCTTGATGATACTTGCATTATCTTTGATTAACTATCTTGTTTATCTAAATGATTTTTAATTGAATTTCATCATAGATCATTTGAGAAAATTCCGTGATTTGGTTCGGATAAAGTCTATAATCAATCTTTTATACGATTTGGAATTTACCAACAGTCTTAAGGTTAAATGTATACAAACATGTTTACGGTTTATAATATTCACACTCTTAATCAGTTGGGTTAATTTTGTTGACTGTCTAATGGATTAATTTTGTTGACTGTTTAAAAGATTTCAAAGCGAGATCGCTCAGGCAAATTCTGTGCTGTTGTTTGTCTATAATTGATTTAAAATTCACAAATAACGCAGGCCTGCGATGATAAAAATACAAGAGAAGTAATAGCTAAATTTTATGTACTTTTTGTTGCTGATTTTAGGAAAAATAATGAAACAATTCTAACACATCTTTTAAAGAGTCAATTGTTTAATTTTATTTACTCATTTTCCCTTAGAAAATATGTGTCATAAACGAGATCTCAATCATGTGCCTATTTTATTTGTTAGTAAAACATTCTAGCTCAGTTTTAATGTACTTTTTTAGTTTTTAAAGCAATTACTATTTTTCAACTGGTTTATAATAATGCATTCTAAAAGTGGAAGAAAATAAAATTTCATAACAATAAGAGGAAGAAATATATATATATATATATATATATATATATATATATATATATATATATATATATATATATATATATATATATATATATATATATATATTCATTACATATAAATCAGTAGCGTAGATAAGATTTCATTTCATAAGGGTAAATCGTTACATGAAGCTTGCATGCTCTCAAATTTGAGTGTCATTATGTTCACGAACAGGAAAATTATATCTGAATAAGGGCCCTGCTCCACATCAGTGTAAAACGCGACCGAAACCGAAGGCAGAAACCGAAAATCCGGGTACTTGCTATAGGAACACTATGTAATCCATTTTACGTTTCTGCTTTATTTTTCTGCTTTACGTCAATGTAGAGCAGGGCCCTAAATGAACATTTTGATTTTTGAATTTTCTGACTTATTTCGAAGAGGGTGGAGAATCCATGGACACCCTTGACTGCATCACTGATACAAATGTTTTGTCTCATAAAAGTCTCGTAATTAAGTAAATGACTTGCATTTATTTTAAAATCAAATTGATGAGGAAATTCAATTCTCCATTATTTTAACACGTGTGTCTCCGTTACGTGCAATGACAAGTTTCGAGCACAAATTGGTAACAAAAGTTATGTATATTTCAATACAAAATAGTCGCAGAATTTATCAAAGATTTTATAGAGTTTGTTCACTTTGTTGTTTAGCCTAAGCGATACAAAATGTGCTGTCAAAACTCTTTGAAGCGTGAACCGAACCGAACGCAAAACTAGATTCCCTTTCGTAAAGAAAAGAGAAACAGCTGCGATTTAAGGGCTAAGCTGATTGGCCTTTGTTCTCTACGCTTGTCTCTCAAGGTTGGAGGGGAATGTGGGTTGGGAAACGAGAGAAGGAATTAAGAGAGAGATGAATGGAAAAAAAAAGAAGTAAAAAAATGTATCTTGGAGTATTGCAGATGTGGACTGATTAATGTAGAAGTGGTTAATCTTTTTTGGGCACACATCCAAACTTGAATGTGTTGAACTCGATTTTAGAGTTATTCAATGATTGGATTTGGAGCAAAAGCTTGAATGTGTTCGTAAGGTGTGCTCATCAAGTTATTGCAAGTAGAAGAAGAGCAAAGTTGCTTCAAATTAAATTTTTTAAATGAAAACAATTTGAATTACAAAAACAATGCTGGTGTCAAAAAGTTAACGGTTCATTATCTTTGGAGAAGAGGAAAGGGTTAACCCTTCGTTTGGCACAAATCAAAAATTTAAAAATTTTGACAAAAAATTTTTATATTAGTTTTTTGGGGGTAAAATGCACAAATATAATAAAGTTAAAAATTTCATGGGAAAAAAATGAAGAGAAAATCGGTTTATAAATTGTGTATCCTGAAGGATACACTGCTAAAGTAGCAAATAAGAATACATAAAACGTGGCTCACTCAATCACAATATCAACTAATTTGGCATTATTGTAGATTTTATAAACAATAAAAATAATAAGCAAATAATAAGAAAATAAAAGAGAACATACCTGTAATCGACGTGACGCCATGTTGTTTTAGTAGAATACACTGTAACACTTATAAACTTAATACTGAACGCGTTGCTTTGTAAATAGCCACAGTAAAGACAGATGTTGAAAAAGAAGGTTCGAGTAATGCTATAGGTTAAAAGCCAGCCCCCTAGAGGGCGCCTAATTCAAATTAAAAAACGTCGAAAGTGATGTATCCTGTAGGATACATTGTCAAACAAAAGCGTAATAAATGAAAGGATCATTTAAAAATAAATAAATAAATAAATAAATAAATAACATAAAATAAATAATTAAAATCATAAAAAAGTAATCATTCGATTCTTATGAATCATAATCCAATTATATAAAATAACTCCGAAAATAATGACAAAAGTTGGACCGTCTTCAATTTTGACACAATTCATGAGAAAAAACATAGCGTTGCGTAAGGTGTGAAATCAGTGAAAAATTAAATAAACTAAGCTCATTTAGCAAGTGTAAGTTTCCTGTGTTTTAATTCCTTGGCAAGAGCAAGTGCTCCATGAAAGATTGCAATGACCATTGAGACTCACTTAATTTGAGGGGGAAAATAGTGAAGGGGAAAATAAATCATAAAATGGCAGATAGAATATTGATTGTATTTTTACGTATATCTCCCAATGCGAAAATAAAATGAAGTAAAAAAGTTGTGAAAAGAGTCATTTTTGTTTTTAAGACATTATGACACACAGAAATTCTTGTGCAATATAAATCCCAAAGCAACCAAAAAATTATAATTACTCTGGTTTAACTGTATGAAGCTGCATGAACTACGTTCAGAGTAAAATAAAATAAAACAGCATAAATAGGCCCAAATTTGCAGGTAACTGCACATATATGCCTCGGGGTTCCAAAAAGCAATTTTTCCAATACAAAATACATGCGGTTACGGATGCAAGGACTCCGTATGCTTACTTAGTTTGCATTGAAAAGAGGATTCCTAGTATTCCCGAGGCTGCATTTTGCAACTTTAGGCTTATTAAAATTGTTTTATTTTGTTTTTCTGTAATCAAAGTTCATGCAAAGTTATGCAATAAAACCAGATTTCTTTTAATTTGTTAGATGTCTTTTTATTCAGATCCCAACCGTATCAGTAGATTTGTCAGAATGTCTTGGAAACAAAAGGCTCATTCCACGTCAAATCGCCTAATTTAAATAGTCGGCCGTGCCGTCATGTCTCGGATTTTGTTCAATATTTTTTTACGGATAGATACCTATGAGATAAACTCAAATTATTTTTTTTAGATTTTTTGAATAAAAATTTAGGGTTGTAGAATTTTTTGAAATTTTGATTTTTTCAGAATTTTTGCTTTTTTATTTTTGGTATGCATTTTGAAAAAGCTCTATAACTTCCTCATTTTTCATTCAATTAAGCCAGTTTACGTATCATTTTAAAGCTAATTATTTTCTCCTTCAATATTAGTGACAAAAATGAGATTCTGAAAAATAGAATTTTGCCAATGGTCGTCTGAAGTCAGATTTTGTGTTTTTTCAATTGGTATGTTCAGTAGGTCATATCTCCGGAGTACCAACTAAGAACTGCTCAATTTTTTTTTTCAGTGATGACCACATCATATACTTTTTATGTATAAAAAATTGGAAGGGTGTTTTTTGCTGTTTTGGAATAAAAAATTCAAGTGTGTTTTTTCAGTTGGTATGATCAATAGGTCATATCTCCGGACTACCAACTAAGAAATGCACGACACTTTTTTTCTTTTATGACAACATCATACCCTTTTTATGTATAAAAAATTAGGAGGGTGCTTTTTGTAGTTTTGGAATAAAAAAATCAAACGTGTTTTTTCAGTTGGTATGATCAACAGGTCATATCTCCGGATTACCAGTTAACAACTGCGCTATTTTTTTTTTTCCATAATGAAAACATCATGATGTTTTTATGATCAAGAAATTAGAAGGAAGTTTTCTTGTTATTTTGAAATAAAAATCTTACATGTTTTTTTCAAAAAACTTTACTTTAAAATCAACTTTTGAAACTTAAATTTGAGATTCATTCAGCATCATACTTCACAAGCAGATGAAAATGTATCCTATTTATTACATTCAAATACTTAATGGTAGTTTTATATTGTTCTATTGCTTGCATGCTTTGGTAGTGAAAAGTCACTGCATAATTATTTTACTCTTCAGTAATTATTTGCTAGCCACTCCATTAACCGATAGGAATTACGATAAAGTAAACTGAAATGTCTTTAAATATACTTTCATTCATAGTTTGACAAAAAAAAACTCGCGAGCTCTTGGTGGTTGGAAAAATTTTATATTTGGTTTCCATTATTCTGAAATCTACGCAACATTTTATAATTTGTTATCAAATGAAAGCATAAAAATTTCATGAATAACAATCTTTATTTCTACGATGTTCCGACAGTGGCAACAAAAGGTTTTTCAAACACAGAAACCTTCTTCACTAATATACCCTTCGTGTCTAATGGCTTGAAGAAGTAATTCTCTCTGCTGCCTACTATTATTAAGGCTCTTTCATATCTTTGCTTTAAAAAATCTTCATTTGCAACCACTTCCACTGCTGTAACGAAAAACATCTGTATCCCCTTTATGTTTTGAGAGGCAAATTGAAATAGATCATGTGCATTTAAAATCTGTCCTTCGACAGTTCTTTGAAGACTTGCCCTTATTGCAAGCCGTTTTATTGTGCCCCCTACTCCATCGCATGCATTCTTGCCATGACTCGTGGCAAAGAAATGCCATTCAGCTGCCATGTCGTGGTCTTCCTTGTGATAGCATAGTTTTTTTTTTTTTTTAATTTTACGAAGTTTTTAAACTTATCGAAAACTTGATTTTTAAAGAAATTTGTTTCAAAAATTCAATATTTTTTTTTAAATTTCAGAACAACAAAAAACAGCCTTCTAATATCTTGATCATAAAAACATTATGATGTTTTCATTTTAGAAAAAAAATGGCGCAGTTGTTAACTGGTAATCCGGAGATATGACCTATTGATCATACCAACTGAAAAAACACGTTTGATTTTTTTATTCCAAAACTACAAAAAGCACCCTCCTAATTTTTTATACATAAAAAGGGTATGATGTTGTCATAACAGAAAAAAAGTGTCGTGCATTTCTTAGTTGGTAGTCCGGAGATATGACCTATTGATCATACCAACTGAAAAAACACACTTGAATTTTTTATTCCAAAACAACAAAAAACACCCTTCCAATTTTTTATACATAAAAAGTATATGATGTGGTCATCACTGAAAAAAAAAATTGAGCAGTTCTTAGTTGGTACTCCGGAGATATGACCTACTGAACATACCAATTGAAAAAACACAAAATCTGACTTCAGACGACCATTGGCAAAATTCTATTTTTCAGAATCTCATTTTTGTCACTAATATTGAAGGAGAAAATAATTAGCTTTAAAATGATACGTAAACTGGCTTAATTGAATGAAAAATGAGGAAGTTATAGAGCTTTTTCAAAATGCATACCAAAAATAAAAAAGCAAAAATTCTGAAAAAATCAAAATTTCAAAAAAATCTACAGCCCTAAATTTTTATTCAAAAAATCTAAAAAAATTAATTTGAGTTTATCTCATAGGTATCTATCCGTAAAAAAATATTGAACAAAATCCGAGACATGACGGCACATGGCCTTAGGCGATTTGACGTGGAACGACCCAAAAATGAATTTTTAGAAAACTTTTTTACTTAGTTTTATTTTTACTTTCCTTCATTAATTATAATTGTTCTTTCTCTCGTTTCTTTCCCATGAGTTATTGTGAGGCATACGAAGAAGTACCATAAGTTTTCTATGCGTTATTTTGGACTCTGTTTTGCTCTTCTCTACTTTTACTTTCCCATCACAAAGGTGTTTACTCAATTTCCACGTTTATATGGTAGAAGAAAATCTTTTTAAAAGAATCATTCGTGAAGAAACATTATACCTTATACGTCAGGCATAGTTTTTTTTAAATGTATCAAGCAGTATTTCAAAACGTCGTAAGCATCGCGGTTAGTTTTCACAATTCATAATATTTCACAGGTAGCGCGCAATTAAATATATATATATACAAACTATCACAGACTAATAAATGAGTGATAATAGATATACCTCACTTTTGAACTGGTAAAGAATAATTAAAATATGTCATTTATCTTTTTTATGAAAAAACGTAGCAAGGAATGACAGAATATATAGTATAGAATGCAATGGGATAGCAAGAATGTTAAATACACTTGCGTGTGATTCATAATAACTCTGCGCACGCTTTGTTCGTGACTGTCGACCTAATACTAAGTGAGCTACTTACAATGCAGGAGAAAGTGGGACCACAGTCGCAAAAAGTCTTCAGTTTAGTTCAGGTCAAACATAAGATCTTGTTTGGTTTGCATTGTCAACGTAGTGCGCGAGTTGAGTTCTCCATTTCGTTTGTACCGCTGCGATGGAATACCATAACGGGAGACATTTCACCAAGAGAAAGCTGGATTTCTGCTATTTTTCGATCTGAAATAGCGACATTTGGATTAGGAACCATGCGTAAGTATTTGTTCGGTTGAGAACCTTAAGTGGCAAAGTTTGAATGACGAATATTTATAAATATAACTTATTAACTCCAAAAGTCAACCATCATTGGGTTAACTACTTAAGTTTCGTGAGAGTTCTTTCCTATGATAGCATGCTTTGTATAGAATCAGATAACATAAGTTAACTTAAAGTCTCATACTGTGATTAAATCTCATAGTTGAAAAAAATATTAAGTTTTTCAAACGTATCTTTCGATAGTTGAAACTATTTTAACGTTTCATGTTAAATTTCCCCATTGTGCGAGTAATATACTTCTAAAGATATTTCAGATTTTTGTCAATGATATCACACAGTAAACAGAGGGGATGACTGCTTTTCGTACAGCCTGCGGATATAGTACGGGACCCCCCTAACCCATGACACAAGCCCTTTTCACTTTTGTCGTTAAATATACAAATGTAAATTTTAATCACATTTTTACCTTCTCGGGCTCCTACTCAGTTAAGGCTCTTTCGTTGTTTTCCCCTAGATACCTCCATGTGAGGTCATGGTTTTTAGTGCTGTTGGATCTTTTTAACTGCCATACTGCTTAAACTTAATGTTTAATTTCTTGTCATGAAAAAATATGTTTTTTTATTCAATTAAACTAGTGCAGGGTATAGTGATTTTTTTTATTGAATTTTATGATATATTTTTGTTTGAAAAGAAGGCAATGTGTGTCAATCATGGCTTGTATGTTGTTCATGAACAATTTTATTAAATGAAAAGTGTGTTTAGCAGAGAATTAAACTTTTAAAGCAGTTTTTTTTTCGAATATTTTTTTAGTATTTACAAGTAGTAAAATCTCAAAGTTTTTTTTCGTTAAAGATATGGCTTTGAAACTTTTTTGTGCATTTCATACAGTATATTTGAAATTAATTTTTATATATTTGACCCTGGAAGTCTTTTTTTTTAATATTTAAATAACTGCATTATAATTTTGGAAATTATATTATTTTTCTGACATAGTAAAAAGAATAAATTATCAAAACTCAACTAAATGTCAAGCAATTAAGTCCTTTTAAAATGTTATTCTACATTTTTTGGAAGAGATTGGTTAGTCTATTTTATTTATTTTTAAAAACACCTATATTTGAAAAACTTACGCAATTTGAAAGTAATGGCTGATCACAAAAGGGGGGAAACGGATTCCGTTCCCCATAATATGAAACAAAAAACAACAACCATACATTTTCTATTTTTTTCTGTAAAAGTTATAAAACATCGAATTAAAGGCGAGAAAGGGGGTTTTAGCATAGTTATACTAACAAAATCTGTTTTTTCCCCTTCAACTATCATATCTATTTATTACAATGCGGAAAAAAGGGGGTAGGGGAATAAAGCATTTAATTAATTCTACATTTTAATGCTCTATTATATAGTCTAAGAACTTCAAGAAACATCTTTTGTTATTCCGTAAGTAATTATTAAAAACACACCTTGAACTAGTTTTCTCATTTGGGAAGAAATTGTTCATGATGTAAACTGCTTTCTGTTAAAATGTAATATTGAGTGCTTGTCTTAAGAGAGTTATTCCACACCTTTGTTGTTGGCAAGGACAGGGCAAAGAATCCCTGAAAATCTGGTCTTTTGTAAGAACAATTAAGATTCTTACAAAATTCATAGTTTTCCAGAGTAAAGTTTCAGTTTAAGGCATTATTCTTCATTAAATGAAAAAAAAAAAGAAAACAGAAAAATTTACTTGTAAAAAAAACATTTCGGTAATAAAACAGTACATTTCTTGCATTGCAAAAGATTGCAAAATAATATTTGATCATTTTTTTTTCTTTAGCATTTTTATCCTTTTGATAAAACATCTATGCATTAAATGTATAGACTCATATTATTTAAAAAAATGGATTGGGCTGTTCTACGAAAAAGCAGCCAATTTGTTCCGCTTGTAACAACTCATGTATTTCGTTAAAAAATAAAAATTTAAAAAAGTAATGAACAAAATGTGTTGCTTTAGGTTTCACACATACGTTTATGGTTTCTTAAGAAACAAAATTTCTTTTAAATACCATCTTGAACTATTATTTTTAATGAAATGTACCTTGCGGAAAAAAATGTCTGTTTTTCAGTGAAATTTTCAAAACTAATCAAAAGTATGAAATGTGCTTGATTTTCTAAAGCCATCGATGAAAGTTACTAACTGCTGCTCTTTTTCTTTTAGTTCCTGAGCCGAATAAGCCCCACAAGCACAAGATGAAGTGCGATTGCGTGGACCGTCTCGTGTCCTACATGTTCCGCAATCTCGGATGGATGGTGGGCAAGAAGCCAGGCTACTTTGTCATAGTTCCTATTTTAATATCTGCTCTTCTGGCCACGGGCTTGCAAAGGATGAAGTACGAAGCCGACCCGGAATATCTTTTCAGTCCAACAGATGGTCCTGCCAAGCACGAGAGGTGGGTGGTGGAGACCATCTTTCCTATGAATCTTTCCAAGAATTTCGATGTGGGCCGGATGAGTCGGATCAGTCCCTTCGCCAGGATCATGATAGAGGCAAAGGATGGCAAAAGCATCTTCGACAAGGATGTTTTCAGTGATCTGAAATTGATCGACAAAATGGTAACGAACATAACAGTTTGGCATAACCACAGGCTATGGAAGTACAAGAACATGTGTGCGAAAAAGAACAGGCGTTGCTTCGAGAATACCATTTTGGAATTTGAGGATCGCTTGGATGACATGGCTGCCGGAAAATATTCCATCGATTATCCGCTTATGGTGAACGAAGTGACTTTCAAGATTTTCTTCAGCGCCGCATTTCTGGGTGGTGTCAAGACGGATGAATTCAATATGATCGAATCTGCTAGAGCTGTCAACCTGCTGTACTTCCTTGAGACAGGCCCGGGCAAAAAGGAACGGGCCAACGTCTGGGAAGCTGCCTTCTTACAACTTATGGAAGACTCGAATTTTGAACACATCAACATAGCGTACTACACATCTCTCACGTTGTCTGAAGAACTCGAGAAAAATACGATTTCAGTCTTGCCATTGTTCAGTGTGACTGTAGTGATCATGCTTGCGTTTTCGGTATCCACGTGTATGATGTTGGATTGGGTGAAAAGTAAACCATGGCTGGGTGTCTTGGGTTGTTTCTCATCAGCTGTGGCCGTTGGAGGTGCTTTTGGATTGACAGTGTATTGTGGATTAGAATTCATTGGTTTAAACCTTGCTGCGCCGTTCTTGATGTTGGGTAAGTGAATACTTTTTTAAAATGCTCGTTTATAAGCAGTGCTGTAGTTGGAGGAAGGAGGAGGGGCGATATTCCAAAGTGTTAGCTGATTATTGTAAAAATAATGCAAATTTAATGTAAATTAGTTTTAAATCATCTTCCAAAACATGTCTGCAACTTGAATACTGAAGTTGGTATGAGCAGTCTGAACCGTTCTTTTTTGGCATAAACAAATTCATCAACTATACACCAACTATCTAATCGGGAAGAAATGGTGCGCTCCCCAAAATATTTTTTCCGACTGCAGCATTGTTCGTGAGACACAAAGTTTAAAGGATGCGAAACAAGTAGCTCATAACATTCAATACTTAAACTAGGGATTTAACCTTTGACTGTGTTAATTGTTATATGCATTACAATAGAGTTAGATATGATGGCATTATTTTATTAGAACTTTTTAATGTTGCATTTATGGCAATAGTTCTTCATAATATTGCACTAAAATACTAGCGTAACAAATAAAACTTCAAGTAAAAAACATAATAATAATAGGAAACTGCTTTTTACAAGTTGAGATAAGTTTTAAAGCAATATTGTTAAAATAATGTAATCCTAGAGACTCTGGTTCCCCTATCTTAAGGTATTGCGAACATGTTTCATGTCATGAAACATTGTTGCTTTTTACATTCTTTCTTACGCTCAAAAATTGACTTCTTGACTTAAACCATAGCAATGCACGCCAAATTTACTAAACTGGATTAATATCCCCAGATCTTTCTCTGCAACGATAACTGAATGGTACGAAACCTGTATCAATGTTTATGTATTTTAGTAAATTTAAAGTTAATCGGTTAAGAATGCTCTAATACATTTCATTATTTTCTATTACTAAACTCGAGATTTTTTAAATTTTACAAAAAAAAAAAATATGTTTGCTCTTATTAAGAAATAGCCAGAATCTACATTTTATGCAGTGTATGGAGAAAATTGGTTATAGCCCCTAATAAAAAGTATAATGAAACTATGACGTGGCTACGAAATCATTAGTAGTTATAACAGACTTCATGAAGTTATAGCTATCAGGATAACAAGCTTTGACGCTGCTATATGATCCCCCACAGCATTTTTTAGTTATCGCACATTCTAAAAAATCCTTGTTGCTAATCGATGCTTAAAGACAAACCGTTACATTTATATGTATTAAGAACAAAGAAACGACACAATATACCGTTGACCACACAAGCATATTACTGCTAAATTTATAAATATATAGCTTGGAATAAAAACTTTATAACTAACTTTCAGAAGACAGACATCTGTAAGTGCTTCTAATGATATTTTGCAGTTGCAAATGAGTATAATTCATCAGCGGAATTTGTTATTATGAAGCTATTAGAAAGGATTGTCTCTAAGAATCGTCAAATACGCGTTTCTAACTATTAAAGAGAAAAACTTATAGACGTTTTTAAAATTCAGGTGCATCTTTCTGCTATTTCTTACAAAACTCGTTTTTGTTAGCTGTGCAAGAATGGTAATAAGTAAATTTGCTTTAGGATTTGAGGAATCAAAACTATTTAAATGTATGACTTACACATAAAAAGATATATTATGCATATGAAAAGTTTCATTTATTATAAAATCGAAGCAGTGGCGCACCAGTAATGTTGACGGCTTGGGGTACTTGTCATTATGGGACCAACTTATAACTAAAACCTTTCACAAATTTTATGCTTTCTGCACAAACTGTACGGTTAAGTCAGTGCCGAGTAGTCGATTTTTCCTAGGCCAGATTAAAAAGTTGAAACTAAAGCCCTTACCCATCTTCCTTCAAGTTTCTATACATAGTCCTTTTCTTTTTTTTTTTTTAGTGATTTTTTTTTTTTTTAGTGAAGATTAATTTTTAAAACGAAACATTCAGTTTCACACTAAGAAAGGCAATATTTCATCTCATCAAGGGGACAGGGAGGACATGGCACCCTTTTTGCAACCGTAATTGAGTGTTACGCTTAAATTTAAAGTTGTTCCCGGGGAAAAAAAGCCCAGTTTGTCCCTCTCCCCTAAGATCCGGCGTCGGGGATAATAATCACTTTTAGCCCTAATATTTTGCACCAAAACTCAAATGAACCTTTAAAGAAAATGCAAAATTATGCTCATTTTAGTTCTGTGTTTTATTAATCTCTATGATGCAGGTACAGTTTAATCTTTATCAAATAAAGAAGCGATGCCTACCCATTAGTCACATGGGTCCTAATTAATTACGAATCTTTTCTTCTTTTTTTTTTTTTTTTGCAAATATCTAGGCCATTAACTTTTCATTGTACATTTGTTCACTTTATACTATATTTTAAAATAATTTTTCACCCCTGCATAAATTTAAAATATTTCTTTATGCTATGATTATTAACTGGGAATCAAGGATAAACATTTTCAAACCGAAAATAATTTTAAGTTGAACATATGCTTTTGATGCTGTTTTTATTGCATGAAATTTATTGAAGCTCCTGCAGTGTCATTCTTAATTTTTAATGGAAATTTTCACAGCCCTTTAAAAGATTTTCATGAATTTTCGCAGATTTTTTCGAAACGGAAATTTTAAAACCGAAAGTAGATTAACTCTCACTTTTGCTTTTCGTCTGCTGGAAAATCAGCAGAGCATGGAGGAAATATCTCGATGCTTTTATCGCAAACGCGTAAGAAACCTTAATTTTTCACAGGAATTCTACAGTCTCCACAAAATAGTCTCGCAAATTTTCGCAGCTTTCCTCTGAAATAGAAAAATTGAAACCGAAACTCGATTCACTCTTTACTTTTGCTCATCGTCTGCTAGCAAATGAGGAGAATATGGATGAAATATCTCAATGCTTTTATATTAAATGAAAAATAACCTTAACTTTTCACTGTCAGTTTTCAGTACCCACAAAACATTCTTACAAATTTTCGAAGATTTTTTTCCGAAAAGGAGCATTCGAAACCGAAACTCAATTCATTCTCACTTTTACTCATCGCCTGATAGCGAATCAGGAAGATATGGAAGAAATATCTCGATGCTTTTGTCTTGAACAAAAAATAACCTAACAGGAATTTTACCGTCCCACCAAAGTTTTCCCTCAATTTTTCGCAGATTTTCTCCGAAACGGAAAACTCGAAACCGAAACTCAATTCACTCTCACTTTCGCTCGTCGTCTGCTGGCGAATCAGGTCATCCCCTCTTTCAAGACGGACACCCAATCGTTCCGAAAAATTCCCCAAAGCGCATAATCATCCGAAATGTGGGTCGGCATTGGAAAGTGTGCCTCATCACGTGGACGCGAGCGTCACGTGACCGCCTTTACGTGGCCGTCAAGCGGTGTTGACGATGGTGTTTGGTTTTTTGTGTTTTCTTTTTCGCGCTTGTTTGATTTTTCAATGGCAACAGGAAAAGAACTCGATTTCGTGGGCTGCCAGCGTTTCTCAAACTTTCCCAGGCACGGCAATTTTCAGGGAAATAAAATGTTTTCTTCGGGCGAGTTCAGTCTGGTTTTTCCTTTTACCTTCAATTCACGCCTTGTGCAAATGATCTTGAATAAATACGTAGTATCCCATTAAAAGACAAAAATACGATTGATGAATGCTCCTGAGGAAAACGAAGATAAAAGGAACCGAATAATTTACAAGCCTTAAGAAAGAACTTAATTTATTTATTTATTAAAGTACCCTCTAGTAATACAGCTATTCGTTATATTGCTTTCTCAGATATATCGCGCTTTTGATTTGTCAGCTAAAAAATTATATTTAAAAAAAAAACAGTTGCTCTACGTTTGAAATCACAGAAAAAAATTTGCACTACTGAAAAAAAGGTGGACAAGGAAAGAAAATATTTCTTTTTTAAAAAAATAAACGAAAAAAACTGGCCTTTTTTCCCACCCACTCAATCTATTGCAGTTTAAGTTGCGTTTTATATTCTACAATTAAAACGATAGAAATATTTTAAATCAAAAACAATATTTTAATTTTAAAACAAGTCATTCATTTGCATGTTAATTAAATGCCTACTTTTTATGACCTCAACATTTTCGGCTTTTCGCGCTTTTGTGCTGTCGTCCGACAAGCGAGATGAAATGAGGGGTTACTGCGCTTGACGAAATAAAATCTATTGACACATAGTATGACGCATTCCAAGTATAGCGTATATGAGTAATCATTGCCCCTTAGAAAACATTCTTCGCGAAATAGTAACCCAATTGATACATCTTTTCTTTCAGGGATAATTTCCTTTTGGAGTAACTTTGAGAATGTTTTTGTGCATAAATTATTGCATGTCTATATATAACTAGAAGAAATGATGTTACTGTCTTGCAAAAACTAGTGCATTTTATGTAAAAAAAAGTCAGAATATATTTGGTTCAAAACTAACAACAAATTTTCTTTAACATTCAAAAGTGTGAAATAAATTTTTAAAGTTATTCAACTTCAAAATACACTGAAGTGACAAAAGTCATGGGATACCTCTTAATATCGTGTCGGCCCTCCTTTTGCCCGGCGAAGTGCAACAACTCGACGTGGCATGGACTCAACAAGTCGTTGGAAGTCTTCTGCAGGAATATTGAGCCATGCTGTCTCGATAGACGTTCATAATTGTGAAAGCGTTGATGGGGCAGGATTTTGGGCACGAACAGACCTCTCGATGGTGTCCCATAAATGCTCAATGGGATTCATGTCGGGCGATCTAGGTGGCCAAATCATTCGTTGGAATTGTCCAGAATTTTCTTCAAACCAATTGCGAACAGTTGTGGCCCGGTGACATGGCGCATTGTCATCCATAAAAATCCCATCGTTGTTTGGGTACATGAAGTCCATGAATGGCTGCAAGTGATCTCCAAGTAGCTGCACATAAGCATTTCCAGTCAATGTTCGGTCCAGTCGCACTAGAGGACCAAGTCCATGCCATGAAAAAACAGCCCACACCATTACGGAGCCACCACCAGCTTGAACAGTGCCTTGCTGACAGTTTGGGTCCATGGCTTCGTGGGGTCTGCGCCACACTCGAACCCTACCATCGGCTCTTACCAGCTGAAATCGTGACTCATCGGACCAGGCCACGGTTTTCCATTCATCTAGGGACCAACCGATACGCTCACGTGCCCACGAGAGTCGCTGCAAGCGATGTCGTTCTGTCAGTAAAGGCACTCGAGTCGGTCTTCTGCTGGAATAGCCCAAGAAATGCAAATTTCTCCGCACAGTTCTAGCAGACACGTCCATTGTACGTCCCACATTGATTTCTACGGTGATTTGACGCAGTGTTGCTTGTCTGTTAGAATTTACGACTCTTTGCAGACGTCGCCGGTCTCGATCTTTAAGTGCAGGCGGTCGACCACTGCGCTGTCCATGGTGGGATGTTATGCCTGAAATTTCATACTCTCGGCACACTCTTGACACAGTGGATCTGGGAATGTTGAATTCTCTAACGATTTCCGAAATGGCATGACCCATGCGTCTAGCTCCAACTAACATTCCGCGTTCAAAGTCTGTTAATTCACGCCGTGCGGTCATCATCACGTTAAAACCTCTTCACATGAATAACTTGAACAGAAATGAAAGCTCTGTAAAAGCACTGCGCATTTATACCTGTTCTATGCGATGCTACTGCCATCTGAAAATTTGCATATTGCTATCCCATGACTTTTGTCACTTCAGTGTATTACTTTTATTTAGATTCTCTTCTTTTTTATTTATTTTATTTTTTAAAAATATATTCTGATTTTAATATATCTTTTAATATATTCTATTTTTTAAAAAATATATTTAATATATTCTCTTCTTTTATATTTATTTATTTTTTTAAAATATATTTTAATATATATTTTTTTAAGTATTTTTCGATAAACGTAAAAAATCAGATTCTTAAATAATATTGAGAAAACAAAATGTCAAAGACGTGCAAATAACTTCAATAAAAATTAAATGGCATTTTTAACCAGTTAATGTCATTGACATTTCTGGGAAGCAACATATTTTTAATATTCCTGTTATAAAAACTTGCATGTTCTATATATTTTTATTTCATGTTTCTGAAAGTTATTAGTTTGCGTAAATTTCAGTCTATCGTTTCAAGTTATTTATTTACAATACATAGCAACGGTCAAGAGCAGTAATAAATCAAAACACTCAATTAGTTGCATGACAGTACTGATAGCAATCCATCAAAAATTAAATTAACTCTGCAATAAAAAGGGTATGCAGTTGTAATACTTATTGAAACATATTTAAAAAAGTTGTAGTAAATTTACTTTTAAAAATAATGAATAAAATCATTAATTAGAACAAATAGCGTCGTTGTAGATCGTCTGCAGACATTAACCAAACACATTTTGAAACGTTTTAAAATGATAATAATAATGATAATAAGAATAGGAATAATAATAATAATCAAGGAATGCAATGTGAAAATATTTATTGTTTGAAATAAATAAATGTATTGCTGAATGAAAAACTGAATAAAATAGGACGCACCAGAAAGTGGTATAAAATGCCCTCTTTTTATCATCTATTAATTTCAACGAAACAGTCCCAAATGACGTTTACAAAATACCAATGAGATTTTAACAAAAAGCTATCTGCCAAAAAAAAAAGAAAGAAAAATAAAAAGTAAAGAAAAGGAAACGGAAACCTGACAAGCCTGAAATAAGACCCACTAATCATATAAAGCAATGACTCACATGATTTGCTATATACTAGTTACAAAACTAAGTTGCGTCGAACCTTAGTTTTATTTGTCATATTTGCAATGACTTGCTATCGACTTATAGCAAAGATAATAGCGTGACATACGCCATTTAAAGGTAAAGTGCAATCAATACGAAAACTTAATTGCTCAAAAAATCCGCACAACAACAATGTAAGATGCATTGCGCAAATATTTTTATTTCTTATTAACACATATAAGAAGGTATTTACTATGATTTACTATCATGATTTCAAATGCTCCCGTTGAATGAGTTTTTAGTCCCATTGAAAGATATGTCTCACTCATAATTTCATCCCTAGCAGCATGAACTCGTCGGTCGATGATCGGCCATTCATCGAAACCCGATGAAATTCTCATCGGCCGATGATCGGATGCGATGAGTTCTCATCGGGAATTGCTTCAATATGTCTCATCGGCGAAACAGAATCCGAGCAGCAAAATCCGACGAGTTTTGCTCGAAATGCGATGAAATTTGGAGCAATTTACGAGCAGTGCAGTCTCGCGCCGATTAATTTAGGATCAATTTTGGATCCGCGGCTTATTTTCATCGGGAAAGTTGATCGGAAGGATATCGTTTTCCGATGAAAAGTAGCTCATCGAAAACCGTCGTGTTCGGATAATGATCGGAACGATGTTATTGTGTGTTACGGGATCAGTTTACGAGGAGTTTCATGATCGGCCGAGCAAAATCCGATGAGTTGATGCTACTTGGGATCTTGCTAGTTTAACGAAATACCGTAAGAAAAGAAGGAAATGTGCTAACAATAAGTGAAAAAAATTTCACGTGTGTGTGCTTATTTAGTTTAAACATTTTTCTAATCATTTTCCCGATATGTTTTTAAAAAATTTGGAAATATATGCTATGCAGTTGAAAAGCTACTTATCTTACTTTATACTAGAAACTTAACTTTTTGCAGAACATTAACACTCTTTCGTAAACTGTTAATAATGTCAAGATTATTACAAAGTAAACAATATATAATATTTGACTTTAAAATTTTCAGTTCTAACTTTAATATTAGAAACATAATGAATAAAATTAAGAATATACGAATAATGAAAAATAAATAAAGTTAAGTTAAAATTCAATTCTTTTATTTGGATGTATGAGCAAAACCATTAAAAAGAATCTTAAAACCACAGAAGTTTGAAAAATAATTTGTATTTTTTGATAAACCTCATAAAATGTACCTTGAAGTTAATTAATTATCGTATTAAAAGAGTAAATTCGTTTAAATAGTTTTACTTTAATTACATTCTTTGGATTTTACTTCTTTCCCGCACAATTCCAGTTTTTCTATTTGATGAAACTAGATAATCATTTTCTGGTACTCCTTCTGTTTACTTTGTTGTGATCATTCAGGTGAAATCAATTCTAGCGGAAACTACAATTACGTAATTAATAATTCTCTATTTTTCTTTTAAAATCGTTTCAAACTTATGATTTGAACTTAGAGTTATTTTCATGCAAAATTTATTTGGAAAACTAATTTTTAGGCAATGTATTGGAAAAGACTTAGTGTCATAATGAAACATTATTAAAAATGAATACTCATGCACTTTTTGTCGTACATGTTACTTTTAGTTCTACTGTGAAAACTTGCTTGTTTAATTTTCGTTGAAAAAAAAGCATGAAACCAACTTCAAATTCCAAAATTTTATGGCACAGTATAGCCTATAAAAACTTTTGTACCATTAAACCAAATAAAACTGACCATCCTAAAATTTTGCTAGTGTTTGTAAGAAATAAAAAATGCATTTCATCAAATATCTTAAAACCTCGTTTTTTTAATCTGTCCTTTACATGAAATTATGGGAGTCTGCAAACAAAGCGCTCTTAAATCAAAAATGAAAACCAAAATGTGGTTCATCATGCACATTTTTTGTGGGAGACCCACTTTTAATGTGAAGCGTGCTCCCTGATTTGCATACCAGCCATCAGGCTTCCATTTCTGTTTTTGACATTGAGATTACTTTCAAACTCTTAATCATGAAAGGCTGTATTGAATTGTAGGTCCCTTCTGTTATCTTTATCTTACTTAAATATTAGAATTCGTTATTGAGATGCAAGAAATCCCTTTCTTCTCAATCCAGGGCTTCTGCAAATAGTGTAAGAAGTCTAATTCAATATTCAATGGGGGGAGAAAATGAAATTGCAGATTCAGAGGGGTTCATGAAAGGATTTTGGTACCAGGAATTTCTTTTTTGAATCTGCTGTCTGAATACCGCTTTAAATTTATCTATAAGCAAAATGTGACTTTTCGGCAAATGGTCATTCGCTATTTTCAGCCAAAAAATTTTCTGCAAGAAACACATATTTTTTATCTAAAGGACAGTTTTCATCTTGTGCAACTTTCTCTGATTTCTAACAATGTTATCAAATGTGAGTGTTATCAAATGCATCTGAGTAATAGCCACTAGTTTAATGATACATTACTGATTTTATACAGCATATCAATTTTAAATCTATAATTCACTAGGATAAATAATTAAACAGTTGAAAGTTATATCTTTTAAAGAAATCCGGCGGCAACTTAAATGGAATTGCAATAACAGGGAAGTTCTGTCAGCATTTCCTTGACCGTTTTAACGGAAAAAGATTCTCCTTCAATCATTCTTCAATGTGTCACATGATTTCACATGAATATTAAACCCAAGGCTAAGCTGACAATGACATTTGTACTGCTGACGGAAACTTTTTTTGAAAAACAGGCGAATAGGGAAAAGCGAAACTACTACCATCTTTGACTATTGTCTGAAGTTTTGGTGCTAATTTTACATCTTTTCTAGAGATTGAAATTTAGTTTTTCCTGAAAAAAGTTATAACTAAGATAACATAAAGGTATTTCACGTTGTGGTAGAGTAATTGAATGATATTAAGGATGATGTCGCGAATTACGTGGTGGAATTTGTGAATCTAATTCGTAGACATACGAAAATTTACATTGATGAAGTTGATTAAGATTTATCGCATTTTGAACCATCAGACATTAGGAAAAACAACGAAAGAATACGTTCAACTGTTAAAAACAGCTTAGAAACATGTATGCTGGAATATCTTATCTTCGACTTTTCTGTACCGTAACTTGCAAAACTTGAAACTGCCACCTTACGAATCTTACTTTAAGTATTTATATCGAGGTTCAACGAAAAAAAACCTTTTCATAGGGTGAATTTGTCACCCAGGGTAATTGCCCTTTCTTTTGCACCCCCAGATCCGTCACGAAGTCTGGGTTTCAAACCCTTTTTCAATGCAAGAGAAAACTTGTTTTCATAAACTTTCATGTGCATTTTGAATATCAAACAATTACATTTATTATGTTATGTAATGTAAACAATTATCCAAATTTGTATTTACTCTCTCTCTCTCTCTGTCTTTCATTTGTTGGATGAATTTGCATCCAAATTTCACACGTTTCTGGATAGAAATAAGCGTTTTTTGGACTCTTGAAACACGTGTCTGCAACATGTCATTCCTTTCTCTCTTTCTTTTCTTTTCTTTTTTATAACATTCTCAGATCACTACATTCAACAGCTCCCACTTTTTTGCATGAACAATGAGGTTCTCTGATATCTCGATAAATGTGGCCTCAGTATGTTGTTAATTTCGGCATTTATTACGATTTTTTCGCTTCTGTTACTTTGCTGTATAAAGGTATTTATTTAATTCTCATCTGAGTCGATAACTACACTGCAATTAATCCGACACTTTTTGAACACGTTTTTAACGCGGACTCTTGTCCACTTTTTGAGAAAAATTTGAAGCACACGTTAACGCTATACGTGAAAAAGGCTGCAACAGGTACTACTATATAAGAAATTTAACTGTTTTCTCTTTTTATGAATTTCCTTTAGATTTCTCCACATCATAGTGCTCCTATTGTCAACAAAATGGCAGGGCCGTGGTGGCCCGATCGGTATGGCATCGGACTCGTGTCCGGAGGGACCCGGGTTCGATCCCAGCCGATCAAAGATCCACTGCTTTGATTAATGGTGGCTGGGAGGCGTTAAAAATGTCGTGGTCACAAAGTCCTCCAAGTGAAACGATACCTCTGGGGGTGCTGGGCCTAGGGTTTGCTCGACCCTAGGTTCTGGTTCAAAATTAAGAACAGAGCGCCCTTTAGGGCCCTATCCCGGTTAAACCACGAAGCTGTGGTAGGTACGGGGGACCCTGAAGTCGTGAAATGAAATGAAATGTCAACAAAATGGCCCGTACATAAAATATTTAAAAGCTGCCATAGTTTTAAGTTTTATTTAAACAGTGAAGTTTTAATTTTTGTCAAATATTTATTCAATACAAAGCCCAAAACTCTTGGAAATTTCTTCAATTATGTTCTCCCATAATTAATTAATATTGGAACACAAGAGAATTAACGATTCACTTGTGCTAAAACTAATATAGGGTCACTCCATAGAAATGTCAGCCTCAGCCGAAAAAAAAATAACAAAGTGAAAAAGTATCAAAAAATAAACAAATAAATAAAAATCATACAACATAAGAAGTTTTAAAAAATTGAAAAAGTATTGTAATTATCACTGAGATTAGCCATAATAAATAGTTTGTAGTGTATTTACTGCTTGTTATTCGATGGCTACGTTAGTCACGTTACGTTAGTCACACTCCATCTTGAGTAAAAGTGACACTTAAGACTAAAAAAAAATAAGAATTAATAAATATGTTTTATGTTTTTAAAAGCCAACTTTACACATTTTTCAAATAGATCATTCAATTTTTAACACTTGCTTAACTTTGAAAATTTTTCGCCTCACAGCATGAGCATTTATTTTCAACGTTGCAAACATGTTACGTTAGTCACGCTACTATTTTGGTTGAAAAAATATCTACTGTCAGTAATTTTGTTTTAAATTCTTAGCAGAAATGATGCATAGATACCATGTACATTATAAATCCACCAGTATAACTAAAAAATATTTTTTATCCTTTAAGTTACAAGTAAAAACAGTTACAAAATGGGCTTTGAATGTTACGTTAGTCACTATGGAATGACCCAATACACTTGCTCTGAGAATTTCAGCACATATTGTATACGCGTGAAGCACTCTCGATAACTCATTCGAACTCTAATTCTCTTTAAAAAGAATAGAAAAGTTTTTAATTGAAAAAAAAAAACTTTAAAATCTCCAAAAGCAATTTTTCTTCATTTGTGGAACTTACATCGAACATGTCTGCTATTTTGCACTAATTCATCAATTTAGGTTCTGTCAACAGCAAAACTTTCCTTTGATTGAGAGAAAAAATCAGTATCTGTCCCAAAATTAAACGTTCACTTTTTACTAGTACTTTAATAACTTTATCTGACGCACTAAGATTTTTTTCTAAAAGTACCTGAGTCACATTTAGAGGATTTGTGAGTTTAGACATAATATGAGGTAAGCCATTAATAAAGTAAAAGTGTCAGGTACGTGTAAAAGAAAAATACTATTTGACATTCAGGAATAGTGTTCGTATATTTTTTTGTATTTGTCTAACATATTTGCCCAAAAGAGACATTTTTGAGGATATGGTTGCACTTTATTTCTTGAATTTCAATCTTTGGCTTTTAATTAATACGAAGTATCAATTTTCTGAAAAGTTTTCTTGTGCTTAAAAAATAATGATTTGTACTTGTTGCGGGCGTGACCGTAGGATGCTAATCGTGCAAAGTAAAAATTGTTTTAGAAGGTATATACTTCATACTATGCTGCATGATGGTTCCTTATATTCGAATCTGTCACAATTAAAAGTCAAAGTTCAAAATTCCAGAAAAGAGGGCAAATATATCTGTAAACATGTGTTATTTGTGAAAATGAATTCAGCAATATTTTTCAAGTGCCGGTTTGCAAACATTTGAGAAAATCTGACATTTGTAACTTCACATTTTCCAGTTTTTTACTGGGCTGTTTCAATTGATTTAATATATCTGAAGATATTCTTGGATAAAAAACGCAGAACAACCCTTTATTTCCTACAGATAAATCTGTAGTAATCAAATATTGACATCCTGTCCATCAAAGCATCAATCTACGGATGCCATTACCAATGTCTTCTGTCTAACCTTTTGACAAATTGCTCAGATTCTGCAGTTATTATCAGTAGAGTCAACTCGGTGAATCTCCAGAACGACTGGATGATATTTCTTCAAGAAAATTGGTTTCGTTCTGCTTCGGCTACGAAAGAAATTCAATGTCGCTAACATGGCCTTTGTCGGATTAACATCGATCGCTGTGTAATAACTACGGCAGTTCTTTCAGTTGATTACACGAAGCTTAACTCCAAGGTCAGGAATCGCTAATACTAGCTATAAATGGGTCTCTACTCCTGGTACTTCTTTTTTTAATCGTTACACCAAGATCGTTTGGTCTTTCTAGTGCTATAGATAGATTATTAGATTGAATGTAACTTTCTTCGTTAATTTAGTACTTATTTTCTTAATATGGGTGAAATTGGGGATCAGAATAGGTAACGCATGAAGTGGCGACTTCTTAACACTGGTAGTGATAGTAACAAGATAGCAAAATAAAGCTATCCGTGTTAATACATGCGTCATGATTAAGTTTCAAAAGGAATTGCAACAAATAAATTAAAACAAAAATACTTTTGAATCATAGTTTTATAAATGAAGCGTTTTGTACCATGACCAGTTCAGTCCATTTTGTTAGGGGAGACAAAAACGATTTCATGCTCTACTCATTTAATGTTTCTAAGGGATTTTCTTTGTGTTTTGTTTCGTTTGAAAAAGATTCGATGCTCAACTTTATTTTTAATTAACAGTATTGTCTAGCTATTTACAGATATTAATAATTTAAATTGAGATGGCTTCGAAGTAAATTGGCTTGATTTTATTTTCATTTTTATTTTTTTAATTTAAATTTCAATGAAATTCATGTGGTTTCCCCCTCTTATTCAATATACTAACCTGCACAATTAAAAACGCTAGTTGATTAAGCAATTTAGTATAATAATGATGATCATGATGCTACCCTTATGTTTTTATAGTGGCGATATGGTAAGCGCATGTCTTGAGCTGGGTCTGTAGTAAAACGAATTTTTATCCTCATTTTTCGACCTGATTGAGAATGATTCGTTAAAAATAGCTTTGCGGACTGGTATTATAGGCAAAGCAGCACTAAATTATATGAAAACAAATTTAAATTCATGGATGGATCTGCTTTTGAAACAAAATCATTTTTGAGGGTTTTTTTTTTTTTTTTTTTTTTTTGACATGATTGAGAAGGATTCGTTCCAGTTCGCTTTGTGGCCTTATAATATAGACAAAGTTGTATAAAATTATGAAATAAAAAAAAAACTTTTGAAAATTCATTGACTGAGCTGGTTTTGATACTGAATGCCTATATCATTTCTTTTATTTTGGAAAAATAAATTAGTTAAGCTCAAAAATACTTATGGATAAAAAAAAAACTGCAATCAGCATTTGAAGCTCAACTATAATAATTTTTTTAATTGGTGGTTTCTTTTTTTCATGAATAGTAACAAGATCTTGATAAACTTAAGGGTGAGAAAATTTGAAATCGAAACTTTATCTCTCGACGCGAAAGATTTGTGTGCTAAACACTAAATATTTTCTAAAATACGACTTAATTTTACATAAATAATTCAACAAAGAACTAAACTGTTTGTATTGAATTTACCTTTTAGAGAGGAAATGAGTTAAAAACAACCAACGAGAATGTATTATTTTTAATTATCACTTTAATCTCTGAGTTGTTAACTACTTTTGGTACAATTTGTCTTATTTTTCTCTAATGGTTATAAATAATTAAATAAATAAGTTTAGGCTCGAAAGCGAGGAATTTGAACTTTCATATTTTAGAGAAGTTCAAAGTAAAATTGGAGAAGTATTTTGTAAAAAATAATGCTGTAAAATAAATTGAAATAAATTTTGTTTTTTCAATTTCTAGAACAAAGCCCAATATACTAGAATTATAAAGTTTTAAAAAATAGTAAATAATTAATTTGTTGCTTAAGATTAAACTATTTTTATAAGTAAAACAACATAAGTTAGTCATAAAATTTTTAAAATTCTTAAACACTACGATTCTTATGAAAAAAATATCCCCAACTAACGTACAAGCAGCCAATACTGAAGCCTTCGAACAATTTAAATGAGTGAAAAAGTGAGTTAAAACAAATTCTGTACCTTTTCAGTAACTTTATAAATGTAGAAAAGCAATTATTTCGCATTTAAGAAGAAAGACACCTAATCAGAATACATGAGCACACGCACCCATTATTTTATTCTTTCGAGTAAATATCAATTATTTACAACTCGTACAGTTTGGTCCAATTCTATATTTTTTTACACGTTACTTGAATTTTAAGAAATATAACTAAAGAGCGTACAATGCAACATAGAAAATTTAACAGATGATGTCTGCCAAAAGACAAAAAAAAAAAAAAAAAGAGAAAATAAAAGGAGAAAAAGCAAAAAGCCATCCATTTAAATAAGGTGATAGATTTAAGACTATCAATCAAACCCAACAATCACGTTATCACAATGTTACACGTTCTGCTACACATATTGAAAAGCCAAATTAACCGAAAATGGAACGTAAACTGTAAGAATAACTGTCACACGCAAATTATTTTAAAAAATGGGCACTAAAATTCTCATTTTTAAGTCTTAAAATTAAAAAAAAAAATGAATCCTTTAATTTCAAAACTGTTAGCAAAATACATTTATGACAGCTAAATGTGCTCATTGAAAAATAAAGATTTTCTATTTGAAAAGGAATAAAAAACGTTATTGCATTTAGGATACGGAGCTAAATTATTTTTAAAAAATGTTACTTTTCCGAATTTATGGCTGAAAAACAACGGGAATAAAGTTATTGTAAACTATGGTAGTTTGAACAATATAAATGACGCTTTGTGTAAACTGACACCAAGTTCGGTCCTTTTTCCAATAGTAGCGTACAATATGGGCAATTAGGGAGGTTTGTCTGCAAAGAGTTACCTCCTGTACTGGTACGCCATTTTACATGTCTGTTTTCGTTATCATCGCCTGATGCGATATAGAAATTCCTTTGGGTTACCAATGCTTGGACCTCACGTGGGGGGGGGGGGGAACCTTCAGATGAGAACACGCTGTTTTGCGTCTATTAACACCGAAAGGCGGGGAACTCTCAAGAATGCGATCAAATAGTCAACAAGTATTTGTTTTCCGCGAAATCTAGCAATGTGCTTATTGTGTACCACGGTAATATGGCAAATGGTTAACATTTGTTGCTCCCAGAGAGAATTCCTGTTTGGTGTGAAGCGACATACATGACACTATGCCGAACATGAATTCGAGTGGAATATAAACGCTTTGACAAGAGAGCGGTAATAACTTTCATCATTCTCCGAGTTGAGATAAACACACGTTGTCTGATAAACCCAGCTGACGGAAAGGCCCCCTTATATACATAGACTTGGGTGGGGGGGGGGGGGGTCAGCGTGGAGAAGCGATTTGGAGAGCGAACAACACGGAAAGATGGTTGTCGCGCAGAGTTCTAAATATCTTAATGTATAATTTGTATAACATAGCTGTAAATAGTGTAAAATAAAAATGCTAGAATTTTACTTGCATCCTCTGTTTAAATCAACTAACAAGCAGAGTGGCCAAAACGGTATACTCCCATAAGCCAGGGCTAGGCAGAATTGAAGCAACTGCACCCACAGCTCAGCTGAGACTGCAGTTTTGTTCTTATTCTGGACACCTCAGTCAGGAATAGCCAATAGCCGAGCTGGAGGCAAAGATCCTCTTATTGTAACTAAGATTGCTTATAACTTATAAATAAAAAAAAATAATTTATCTTACCACGAGCGTCCGCAAACTATGATGCGGCTCAACTCGAAATTTAAATTTCGAATTTTATGGAGGTGTGATCACACGACAGATTGGACCCGCCCTCTCTTTTTCGTATTTAAACATTTATTTGACTAATGAGCCTCATGCCGTAGCAATGTGCCAATTAGAATTAAAAATAAATTCTAGTTTTTAGCCATTTTGAAGTTGAATCGAAGATCAATCGTATATTACGTCTTTTCAGGCAAAAAAGTATTTTTTCTTGTTGAAAGTGCGCTTTTTGTCATTAATGTAAACAAAATGAAATGAAATTATTTGTGTACTCTGATTGATATATTAAAAGACTGCACACTTATTTTTTAAATTAACTTTTTATATTTATGAGCATTTTAATTGTTTTGTTAAAATAGCCATTGAGAGAGGTTTGACCCGGGTCAAATAGTATTATTTGATGGTATTACAATTTGTAAGTTGTATACAACAATGAATTTGTTTGAAAAAGGCAAGTTTTTGATTGAAATAAAATAAGTTTTTTTTGTTCTTACGTTGAAAGCGTTTCCTCAACATTCATTTGAAACACTATTTGTTAATGCATTATTCTCATCAAACTAAACCCAACTAAAACTTGCTTTTATCATTTGTTAGCAAATTCATTAAGATACTCAATTCGTCTTTACTTTTCTAAATTATTTAACAAACTTTTTTATTATATCGTAACTTAAGTATTGTAACTTTTATTTTAAAACATGAGAATTAATACAATAACTATCTAGAAGAATCAGATATCACTAAGGTTCCTCATTCAATGATCAGTAGAGGCACCGAAAGATTTGCATTAAAAATGAAATTGGACTCTGGCATTTCTAACAATTATAATCTCTACTAAGTTAAATTAAATTTATTGAAAAATTTATGGTATTTCCTTACACGTTATTATTGCCAGTACCTTGTAATATATATGATTAACTCTCTAATTATTTCTGCACCATTTTCTTAACTTTTAATCTTCATATGTCAAACCTCTTTTATGATGGTTCAAACCTGTTCCAAGTGTGGAGGTTTCACCCGGTTTGGACTCTTTTTGAAAAATTAGTAATAAAAAACTTGGTACATAATTTAAATAAAAGCTAATAATGTAAAACGTTAACAGGCACCCTAAGAAAATAAATAATGTCACTTTGGAAATTTTGTAACTGTTAGAAGTAAAAGGGAAAAAAAAAGAAAAATGTCTTTGTAAAAAGTGAGTCAAACCTCCCTAGTTCCCATCATACTAGCTCAGTAGAAAGTAAAAAATTTCGAGATATTTTCTGTACACTTTTTAAATGATTCAAAAAAGTGACTTTGTAAACTACCTGAATGTAAATGCCGTGAAAATTTAATATCCTATCATAAATTGCAATAAAAATTGCCGATACTACAGCCTCTGAGCCTACTACTTACTGCTAATATATAAATGACCTTTGCCTTAAATTTACGAGCTTTACCGTACCATTGTGCGGTCTCCCACTGGGTGTACTAATTTTACATTAGCTGCCAGTTTTTTGGGCACTCTTAGCTTCAATACGAGCATATCTGATTCCAGCTCGGTTACTTCCTATTTCAGGCTGATGAGTGCTAACAATCACGAAATTGCAGTCCTTAGATGGAATTACTGAGTTGGTGGTGTTTTGCATGTCTTTCTGCCTTTGCCCTGGCTTTGGGGCGGTAATTTTTTGCTACGTAATTGTATCATTTTAGCACAGCCACTGTTTATAATTAAAACTTTAAAGGTACTAATATGTCAAATGGTTATAAAATTAACAATTGGTATGTTGTATCTAGGACAAAAAGAACAAAACGCGCCAAAACCCTTAAGAACTAGTGAGTATATTGTTTAATCCATTAAAAAGAGAAACTAGTTTTTGTCCGTCGAAGAGGGTTGAGGAATTTCCCCGAAGGGACCAAGCAGGCGAATGGAAGAAAATTACCTTGATATTCAACTTACGTTCTTCTAGAAGCTTCGATAGAAGGCGTAATGAACTTAAACGGAATGTTCCATCTTGTTCGATGGAAACCTTCAATTTATTTATCGCAAGCCTATGACCTTCGTCGTAATAAAGGAAAACAAAACAAAAACGACCCCACTAGTTTTGCTCAAGAAAAAAAACCCCTCCTTCTTACGAAGATGCGTGCAAATAATTAAGGCAATAAAATCAACTTTAATTTCTAAGCGAATTTGTGTTGGACTTCTTAAGGCGATATGAAAATAATAAATAAATGAAAAGCTATTGCTAATGTTTACTACACGTGAAAACAATTTAAAAAAAAAAAGATGTTTTTCAGGTTCAAATTCAAGGGCATTCACGGACGCTTTACGAGGCGCGTGTTCTCAAACGCATGTTACGGAGGGAAAACTGGACAACCAATTTCATTCTCCTAACGTCAAATATTTTATGAAAACGTTTCCAACGAGCAGCATTCTCATTTATTTTTCACTTTGTAACTACAGTTAATTCTCAACTATCCACCGGCGGCTATCCGTGGTCACACTTTCAAAAAAAAAAAAAAAAGTAAAAATTAAAATTAAAATTAAAAAAAAGAAAAGAAAAGAAAAGAAAAGAGGTGATGATTAGCTAATTTAGTAAAATGTATTTATTTTAACTTATTCAATGCAAGATATATTTTCAGAGGTTCCCAATCCTTTGTTTTCTGTTTGCGTCTTCTCGCTGATCCTACTTATTACAAAATGAAATGGCTTGTTTCCACGTCCACTTCATCCATCGTCTTTGCATGGCATTACTATACGGTCCGTTTGGCAAATGATTATTATACTGCAGCTACTAGCTTTTGATTCTATTAAGCTACCCAAGAACCGCGAGTATGATTTTGCAGAATCGCAAGTTTTTTCTGAGCAGGCAGGCAGCATCTGTTCAGCTTTAGCCCAGCGATACTCAGACACTGGCTCGGCAGGATTTATTGGCCCGGCAGGAGGAAAAATTTGACCGGTCTTACAAAATGTTTACCTTTTTTGTCTGCGTAAACATTTTTTCTCCATTTAACAAAAATGAATAAATAACAGGAATAATAATTTACGTTTTAGTATATTAATTCTGTACCTCAGAATCAGAACGACGTAAGTCCAAAAATGATGATTTTCACTTTATTAGTGTATTGTATGCAGAATCTTATTCCGCATCGAGCCGTGAAAACGGTATTCTATAAAACAAATTCCTTCACAATTATTTAGCTGCATTAAGGGAGCGCGAGTCCCATCGTTTGCATGCATCCGACAATCGTTTTTCCCTTCTCCTGAAAAGTTACAAAAGTGGACTTACGTCAGTCTGGTTCTGAGGTACAGAATTATTTTAAACACCTTTCGTAGTTTTTTTTTTCAAAGATTAATTTGCTTATAAGAATCATCACAATAGCTAACTATCTTTACTTTTAAATTTTATCATAAGTGACCGTAAAAAATCTTACACTTAATGTTGTAGCAATTTTCTCTTTTCAAGTAGAGGTTTTTATTTTTTCTTTCTTTCTTTTACAACAAAGGGACAAGAAACGTGAAAAAAAAAGTACTTTTTGGTTAGAAAAAAGAGAAACATTAGAGCTTTTGGGAAAATTAAAAAATCTTTACCGGTATGCGAAATTTTTACCGGTCTATGGGTCAAAAAAGGTTGAGAAACGCTTCGGTAGCCAGTGCTCATTGTTGAAATTCAAATGGAGTAGTACAGCCCCTTTAGGCTCTTGAGCCTTTAAACACCAAGTCGGCATACCAAAACAACTGTTTTCCAGGCACTTAACACACTAAAACGATGTACCAAAACGAGATATGAGAATTTTGGCAGTTTTGAGTAAAATTGCAACAAGTCAGAACACCCGCCGCGATGCGTCACATGACTTCATCTATTCAGGATGAAGTAATTTCTTCAGCCAGTATGCCCCATTCATGCGTAACAGCGTGATGGCAGATTACATGGAAGAGGAAGTAGTTAACGCGGTAATTGAAGTTGCGCTGCTTTGTTGAAAGTGAAAATCAATTTAATTTGACTGCATGATTGGGGAATTTGAAGGTTTGTGCCTGCATTGTTGGTAGTTTTCTGAAATTTATGCAATCAGAAAATGAAGTATCAGCTTGTAAAAGCTGTCAAAATTGATACAGGAGTCACTTTTGTTTCGGGAACAAGCGCTGGGAAATTGCATTTCTGCAGAAATACAACGCAGTTTTTGATGTTTAATACGAGCTTTGCTGTAGAGGAGGTCTCGATCTGGAGAGAAAAGTGAAAAATATTTATTGCTTTTTATGTCATGGGATTAAGTTTACTCAAAACAAGACGTTTTTGAGAAAAAAAATTACGATTTTGAATTTTTCACAACTTTGTGTTATCATTGAATTTATTATCAGTAAACCTTATCAATTGTTTCTCAAAAAAAAAAAAGACAAAGCTGCAATGATGATTCTCAGTTTTAGCTTGATTTGACCAGGATTTTTTCGGCTCTGTGTTTGATTTGTTTAAAACTTTAAACAGTGTAATAAAAATGCCTACGAATAATCAATTTTAACGAGTCGCTTTGCATAAAATGTAATTGCCATAACGTAAAACATACATTTCTTTTATCATTTTGCACAAAAATTCATTTGTTATTTGGAAAATTATGTGCTTTAAAATTATCTTTCAGAGAAATATTAAAACTCATAAATTTCAAAATAAGTAGGTTTACGAAAAAAAAAAAAAAAACTCATTTAAAAAAAATAGTAAATTTTCTATATTTTTTGAAAATTACATAATGTAACTTTAAGCCTAAGAATTCTTGTTTTATTTATATGTTTTACTTTCCCCTAACTTCGCCATAATGTTTTTTCCACTTGAAACTTTCTGCCTATGTTAACAAACGGAGAGTATAGTAATTTTTTCAAGTGCACAGGCAGTACATGTCCAAAAATCAAAATTATTAAGACAATTCTTCCACGGAAATATACTTTTTGTGATACTTCTTGAAATATTTTCTATTAGAGTTAAAAACTTTTGTATTATTATAATTTTTAAGCTGTTTTAAGAATTGTCTGCAAATCTTTGAGTTTACTTTTTGAGGTGAAAGGAATTAATTCATGTTACTTTTGTTGCAAAAAAACCATTTCCAAAATGCTGAATTCAAACTGCGCGTTTGAAGAAGAACCAGACCATCTACGAAAGAAAAGTGGAATAAACAGAGCTCTAGTTACAAAAGGAACTATTCTGTAAATGGTGAGAATTTTTTTAAATACAATACCAAATTAGCATTCCTTATGCACACAAAATTCAGCAAATTAAATAGGAAGAATGTTCAATGATTTATGCACTCTTTATTCATATTAATACAACTAAAATTAGCGCAAGAGACATATTTATATCTCAGAACCAGATTATAATGTTAGTATATTTTCGTTAATTTTCCTGAGACGCGAAAACTTTTGATGCACACAAAGGTGGTACTCGAGCTCTTTTAATGCCGCTACATACTTGTGAAGGAGTTTGTTTTATAGAATAACGTTATAATGTGTCGCTAGTCTGACTCGGAGGTAAGGATACGAAGTGATATATGTAAAGACCAAGAAACATTTAAAACCATAAAACCAGTTTTTCTGAGGTGTATAACACCTAAACTCACCAGCTGAGGGTCAAAAAACGCTGGCTTAGAGAAAAAAAAATCTGAAAATATTGAAGTAGCTATTTTTACTTATTTATTTTTTTTAATGCTACACTGCGAAAAAAAAACCTATTGTTTTTACAGTATACAATACTGGCAGCAAAGGTTTCAATTTAAAACTGTAAAATGCACAGTAATAAACTGTGAAACTAGCAGTTTTACAGTATATTGCAGTAAAATTAGCAAATTTATAGTTTAGTACTGTGTATTTTACAGTTTTGAACTAGAATCTCAGTTGAAAGTATTATACTGTAGAAATAACAGCCTATTTTTTTGCTGTGTAGGTGACGCAACTGACGTTGTGCAGAGTTAAAATTAAACATGCACAAAAACTCCACTAACAATACCACACTTTCAACTAAGCAGTTTCAGTATTATTATGAATTACAGGAATAGATCAATACAGTCGACGCTCGATATAACGACCGTCTCCGTCCTACAGAAAACGGTCTTTATAACGAGTGGTCGCTATAAGAGGTAGAACATAGTGTATATTGGGATACAGTGGGGGGTTTTCTCACCGGTCGCTATATTAGGACGGTCTTTTTAACGAGTGGTCGTTATAACGAGCGTCGACTGTATAAATAAATGGGAAAAATTCTGACCAAATTGACTGAATAAATTGTATGAATATTTTTCCTAATAACTAATCTAGTGGAGTTTTACGGAGAGGCCGGAATGTGGTTGAAAAATGCTTGAAAGATAGAAGTTGCTCAAATGCATTCTGAGTTGCTGTCACTTGAGTTACTCAAATGCATTCTGTTGGAATTGTATGGTTTCCGTGCAGCTCGTAATACGAGCATTATTAAAGATCTAATGCGGGGTATTGGTAACTATTGTAGAATAGCTATCTTGGTTAATTACTAATAATTATTATTGGAGTCATACTGTGTGTAAATTCTTCAAATACTGTCTAAAAGTTTTTAAACGCAAGTTAAACTCGTCATTTTTTTCTTGTTTTTGGAATACAGTGCATTCATAATTATCGCAACATCAACTGTTTTGTAAAATAAATATGAAACTACATCTTTAAAAAAAATCACACTCTTCCAGTGACTTCGAAATTTTCGGAACGACCTTCATAAACATGAGGTACCTTCTGAGAAACAAGAGCAATTAACCACGCTCTAAAAACCTTTTGCGCCTTTTGTTGTTCGTATCTGACGAAAACTCGGGACTGTAATTACTGCAGAATAGCGTAAGATTTTCGCAGTATGCCTCATCAGACAGCTAAATGCCATTGTAGAACTAAATGTTGCGCAAGGGCTCTGTTGAAATCAACGTTGTAAAAACTTCACAGAAATAAATACGTAAAATTTATTCCGTTTTCTAACGAGCTGATATGGTAGCTTTTAGTTGTTTAGCTATTTGTTTTGTTATTCTGTAAATTACGTTTCAGGAAAATGTTTAAATAAAAACAGCAGTCAGCAGGAAATTTGCTAAAAGTGGCAAAACCGTGATTTACTTCACAGTAACATGTTTCAAAATTACAGTATGCAACATTAATATCCCCAGTCTTTTCTTTTAGAAAAATAAGTAACGAAGTATTTATTACTTCGTTACTTATTTTTCTAATTTATTTAACTTTTTACTTGAAGATGATGAATTATTTTCTGATTCGCACGGCTGTTTTTTATATTTTACAAGATGGTTTCGATACTGCACTGTTCAAACTTTTGCGATTCTTACAACACCGATTCGATACTGCAATGTTCAAACTTTTGCGATTCTTACAACACCGATTCGATACTGCACTGTTCAAACTTTTGCGATTCTTACAACACCGATTCGATACTGCAATGTTCAAACTTTTGCGATTCTTACAACACCGATTCGATACTGCACTGTTCAAACTTTTGCGATTCTTACAACACCGATTCGATACTGCATTGTTCAAACTTTTGAGATTCTTACAACACCGATTCGATATTGCACTGTGCCGAATTTGGATTTAATACCAAACGGTTTTGATGTAACGCGTCTTTTAAGAGATAAAATTTCTTTTTTATTCAATACATCATTTAAAAATGCTTGATATTAACTCTTAAAAGATTTTTACTTTGTTTTTATGAAACTGATGTGAAAAACTGTCTGTCTCCAGCTCGAAAGTTTGATTTGCCCGTATAACACTTAACTTATAATTTTTAAATATTTTTTTTTCTTATTAGAGCTTTAGAAATTAAAATATAAAAATTACTGTTTCCAGCGCATAGTAAGAAAGTAACATTATTAGTGTTACATATAAACTAAATTTGGGAAACGACGAATTAAAAAATGTAGCAACAGAATAACACACGTTTTATTTCATTGTTGTTGCTCAGACGAACTTAATTGCTGCAGAAAAGGTCAGATTTTCTTTCTGATAGTATACTTCTCGTTCTTATTCACCAGCATTAACTTTATTAGAATAATTATTTTTTGAATATATTTCTAATTTTTGTGTTTCCTCATTATCTGTTTTTATGTTTCATTCAACTGAAATTTCAGCTATCTTAAAATTTACTAGGCCTTAAGTTGGTTTCGATAAAACCCTAATTACCTTCCTCCGCATTATTTTAAACTCTCATATTACACGATTTCGACATTACACGAAACACAGTTTTGTTGCAACACGGTTTATATTACCTGATTTATATTATGTGCACATACATTTTCAGTTTAAAAATAAGCAAAAAAGCAATTTAAATAAATAAATAAAAAAGTCTCGAATAACACGGTTTCGATGTTTCTCGATACGAATTAACCGTTTTAAACAAGGAACGCCTGTACACTGTAAAAATAGATGTTGTGTTTTATATTTTTACAGCATGATACAGCTAATTTTAAAGTAACAAACTGTTAAGATCTGTAATTTTACAGTAATAAACTGTAAAATTGCTAATTTTACACTAGTGAACTGCAAAACTGATGCTTTATAGTAATAAACTAAAATAGCTAATGTTACAGTTCATTACTGCGCATTTTACAATTTTGAACTAGAGCTTTTGCTGCCAGTATTACACTGTTGTTTTTACAGTAAAATACAGCTAATTTTGTGGTAATGAACTGTAAAATTGTGGTAATAAACTATAAAATTTCTGCTTTACAGTATTAAATTGTAAAATTGCTAATATTACAGTTTATTACTGTGCATTTTACAGTTTCAAACTGGAACCTCTGCTGCCAGTATTATACTGTAAAAACAACTCTTTATTTTTTGCAGTGTACATATTTTTTAATTCTACACGTTTGTTCCATATTAACTGGAGATCCGAATGAACGGGAGCCGGATAAACGAGGTTTTGCCCTCTACCAACTATCTTTTAACTGTCCAATAAAAACAACTACATTTCTCTGGACAAACAAGACAGGCCGTTTCCGCTTATTTAACATGGATAGCTGAACGACAAGAAGAACAAGTGCCACGAACCCACGTTCTGGAAGAGAGAAAGTTCGATTCTGCCATGGCGGGTTGCTGGACTTCCCAAGACCGGTGGATTTTCTGCCTTTTTTTTAAGGTCATGCATCACGGTCATGGATTATGTGCGTCGCGAAGAAAGTTGCCGGAACTTTCCTCCAGCGATCAAAATAGAGCTTTTAAAATGTTATCGTCTGAATTCTCGGTTTAACCTTTCTGTGATATTTGGTGAGGATATCCTACTTCAGGATAGAATAAAATGAATAGTTTTCTTAGTATTAGTGATTAATTCTATGACGACCAACGGGGTTACTGGTCACACTGACGTATGTGGTTTTTAGAATAATATAACGGTACAAAATTGAGACTGGAAGGGAAGACATGATTGAAACGAGATAGACACCGATGTTATTTTTAAAAACATTCTTCCTAAATTTGAGCACGTGTTGGTAAATTATGAAAAAATTCACAAATGCTGCTTTGTAAAACAAGAAATGCAGCAGAAAAGTGTAAGAAAATTTTTAGGAAAAAGAATTACGTATCGAAATGAAACCAATTTTGAATTCTCACGAATTATTAGTTGACGTCATATCTGTACCTCAGAACCAGACTAACGTAAGTCCACTTTCGTCATTTTTCAGTAGAGGGGAAAAACGATGTATTCGACAATCGTTTTTCCCCTCTACCGAAAAATGACGAAAATGGACTTACGTTAGTCTGGTTCTGAGGTACAGATATTAGCATCATTAATAAAACAGTAAAATGCGCAAAGTTGACCACCTGTCTGTTGACCGCTTTAGTCGAGTCCTATATCAGATTTATCCCCCTTTACATGTTGAACACTAAAGTACGACACTACAAGTTATAAACTTACACAGGTTTCACTGAATGATGTTTAAAGTTTAAAAAAAATCACATGAGTCGACAAAAATAAAATGTATGAGCACCCTTCATCTGCACAGAATCAGTACAGTGAGTGGTTATGCTTGTTGTGTGGTGATCAACTTCCGCATAGTACAGTGATCGCCCATCCATTTTCAAAGTTGTTACCGAACCTATGAGAGTATCTGGAGGTACATAGCATAACCCGGAACATTCCAAATATTTAAAAATAGATTAAGATTCGTCAAGCAGGTCGAACACACCATTCGCGCAATCTCTTTCCCCACCCTCTCTCAGTTGCTTTATGGAAATATCGACTCAAAAAACAGCGATACTAACTGCTTCAGGGTGCAATATCACAACAGGGCCTTGGATTTCATCCCGATACTATTGAACCTTCCTAGAACGTCTGCAGAGAGCGTCATCTTAGTGATATCAATTCTCAGGAAATAATATTTCCACCAAGAAACAATGGCAAATTTTCAGGTTCGAAGGCCCGTCGACATGTATTTTTTGGAGCCCCTTCGCCTACCTCAGAACTACGCAAAACATTTGTTATGTGCGTTTTTGAATCCTTTGGGGCCTCTATAGGTGCTGGGCCTTTCCTCTATAGTTGTGGGGACAATCTTGCAATCGCGACGGTTACGACGTTTTAAATCCACCACTGCCTAGGAATGAAGGATATTCTGCAGCTGAATACAGGTGACGTTCCCTCTAGATCCTTGCATGCTTGTTGACCACTCTCAGAGCAAATTTAGATTCTACCGTGACCATAACGTTGCTTGGATCAGACACAGTTCATATGTTGAGGGCACCTTTTTAAACATACTCCCTTTAGTTAGATGGATAAAGGAACTCAAACTCGTGGTACTCGGGCATACAATCCACTCATATCAATTTTTAAAAAACGATGGTGGCAGATATAATCTTACTAATGTCTACTGCAACTATAAATGTCGCACATATGGAGATCTATTACCGTTTTCACTTGGTTACAACATCAATACATCTATCTTCGTGGAGGTCGAAACCCTTGGTTTAGCACAGGTTTTTGGACAGCCGTTTAGCTGGTTAGTAAATGTTTCTGTAACCATGAAACATCTGAATGCTGAGCTGAACATCGAAGAAAGGAACTACCTCTATGGTAGACGGTCCTGCTTCAATGGTTCTGACAATCCGCCGGCACTCAAAATCTTTCATTCGTCTTCGGGAGCCGTAGAAATGCACATATCTTGTAAACAAATCGTACGAATGTTCTGAAAACGCTTTAGCCACACTTATATGCATCATGTAATCCTTAACAAAGTCAGGTCTTTTTACGCATTTCTTTACGTAAAACCATGGTTGAATACTATCTAACGTATTTGTATACTTCAATTTTCAATTTAGATTAGACACCAGAAAATAGAATTTCTCTCTCCATGTTTTCCTTTTGGAAGTGAATGTACCATTGAGAAAAAATCCTATACCAATAACCACCAAGTGCACACATCAGTTACATCGATATGTATTTAAATATGCTCAAAGCATTCACAAGAATAGATCAATATGAACACGATAAAATTTGTTAGATTTCATGCCGTCATTTCATTTCATTTCACCCTCCAGGGTCCCCCGTGCCTACCAGCTTAGTGGTTTAACCGGGATAGGGCCCTGAAGAGCGCTCTGTTCTTAATTTTGAACCAGAACCTAGGGTCGAGCAAACCATAGGCCCTAGCACCCCCAGAGGTATCGTTTCACTTGGAGGACTTTGTGACCACGACATTTTTAACGCCTCCCAGTCACCATTAATCAAGACGGTGGATCTTTGATCGGCTGGGATCGAACCCGGGTCCTTTCGGACACGAGTCCGATGCCTTACCGATCGGGCCACCACGGCCCTTTCATGCCGTCAAGAAGAATGGTGTATTTTGTATGACAATCGCCACCTATTGTAAGCAAAACCATCTTTTAGAAGTGCCAAACACTACGCATTCCAGTTCAGAAAAATAACTGAAATGGAGGAATTAAGTACAATTCACAAACTATATATAATGGTATTTTTTAAAAAGATAACCATTTTTTCAAAAATTTCAGAAAACAAATATAAATGTTAACTAAATGTCTAAAGGGCTCGAAATTGTGGAAAGAAAAAAAAATCAAGCCTACTATTTTGAAGGTAACAATAAATAGAATTCCTGCAATCAGCCAGAAACTTTTTAAAAGCATGTAGAACTTTTGATTCTAGTTATCACAAATATTTAAATGTTTCAAATGAACTTAATTCCTCTATTTTCAAGAAGATCCTAATCTTTGAAAATGAAGAAGAACGAATGAGAAACTTTAGCGGTTACAAAAACATAAGAACATTGAAATGCATACTCAAGGAGGGCAATGAAGTAAATTTTAAAAACACAAGGGAAGACGTTACACCAAAGTATCTGCAGTGGAATTCGTCGTATTTCAGTTAAATAGCAAGGATGGTAAACGATCGTTCTTCGAAATATGATTGAAAATAGATGCGTACAATATTGTGTTCCAAAATTCTGCTGATTTTAATAAAATTTTAATGTTGCATAAAATTAAAGGATATTAAATTTTCCAGTTCTAAACTTACTCCTCCTACAAGTGGGGAGGTTTAACCTGTTTTGTACCGGCTTGGAAAGTCATTAATTAAAAGATTAATGTATAATTTAAGCAAAAAAAAAGTAAAATTATGTAAAAAGTTACCAAACTTTATAAGATTGCGAAGAATCTCAATTTGGAAATTTTCGAAGTGTCAATAAAAGAAAGGTCAGATGACTTTATTCGGGAGAATCGGGTTAAATTTCCTTACTTTCCCCTATTGCACATTAACAAAAGTTGTACTTCAACCTAATTTTTAATATTCTTTATACTTAAGAAAAGCAAAAAAAAAAAATCAAGAAAATTCAACAAAAAGCTTACATTCTCCTACAATTAAGGAAAGTCAAATAATCACAGGAAGAAAAAAGATGAAAAAAAATAATAATATTAAAACTCAAGCAGAATTCTAAATTTCGAAAATTTAAGAGCATAAAAATTATCATCGAAAATTTAAATGAAGGAAAAAAAATATTGAAATAGTTTAAAACTAATATTTGACAGCTAACCGTCTAATATATCTTCAAATAAGATTCTCACCTTTGCAAAAAACAAAAACTACTTTAAAGTACTAATTAATAAGACGAAAACAATAAATATAGCAAAATAACAACCGAATTCAGAAAACAAAAGAAACAAATAAATCAAAAATAACGAATTCCTCATTTTATCTAACGGACCTATTATTTTTCTATTTTGCATCCACATTATATTTCACAAGAGGAAAAATAATCATCACAGCAGCATCGACTATCAGCACCGTCCGACACACCCTAATAGAACGAAACGATACAGAACAGAAATGCTCCAAAAACATGGACCATTGCGTCATGATTGTCACTCTGCTGTGAATTTCGAGCATCTGAGCGGAAGCTTCTGGCGATTGCGTCACACTTTAATGAAATACTTATGTAAGAGAAAGTAAACACGAGAGAGAGAAAAAAAAAAAGTATTTTTAAAAGATGCAAGAAGGCCGCAGCGTGTGATCGGCAGAGCGCGGAAAATTGAAGAAAGATCAGTCATCCAACTTTCGACAGAGAAAAACGATAAATCCTCGCTTCTCGCAGAAATTGAAAACATTTAAGTTGTGCAGATCCTACTTAGCTTCTAAGCTTTTGTCAGTCACTTCTCCCAGTGTTATATAAAAATGTGTGATTAGTTTAATCGTTTATTACACAGAATTTAGCTTTCGAAGGCCGAAACTAAGTTAGCAATTGAGATTGCTTTTTAATGATTCATCTTCTGCTTAAATTTATGGCTACTTTTAGTGCTTTAGCCTTCAGAATACTTAGTTATTTCTTCGAAAAACTTATCACGGTTATTAGTTACACATTAGTGCTATTGTTAAATCACAATTATGTTTCGTGATCTCATACCTTATTTTTTAGAAAATGAGTTTGGTGTGAAATGTTTCAATGAGTATATTTTTTTCTTGCAAAGGCATCATTAGAGTTTTTAATCAGATCAAAATCAAGGCTGATGAGTCCGAGTCAGTCATAGAGCCGGAGTTGGACTGATTTGGGGGTAAAAAAATTGGAGTTGTGAAGTCGAGAATGAAGAACTTTTAAATTCGAAGAGTCAAAATTAGAGTCAACATTAGTTTTAGAATTCAAAGATTCAAAATTAGTTTTAAAAGTATTTTTAAAAGATGCAAGAAGGCCACAGCGTGTGATCGGCAGAGCGCAAAAATTGAAGAAAGATCAGTCATCCAACTTTTGACAGAGAAAAACGATAAATCCTCCCTTCTCGCAGAAATTGAAAACATTTAAGTTGTGCAGATCCTACTTAGCTTCTAAGCTTTTATTAGTCGTTTCTCCCAGTATTACATAAAAATGTGTGATTAGTTTAATCGTTTATTACTCAGAATTTAGCTTTCGAAGGCCGAAACTAAGTTAGCAATTCAGATTGATTTTTGATGATTCATCCTCGACTTAAATTTATGGCCATTTTTAGTGCTTTAGCCTTCAGAATACTTAGTTATTTCTTCGGAAACTTTTTACGGTTCGTTTACACATTAGTGCCTATGTGAAATCGCAACTTGTGCTTTGTGAGCTTATGTCTTTTTTTTTTTGAATGAGTTTGGTAGGAAAAAGAAATTTGTATATTTTTTCACGCAAAGGCATCATTAAATTTTTTAATCCGATTGAAACCAAGGCTGCGAAATCCGAGTCGAACTCATAGTGTCGGAGCTGGGCTGACTTCAGTGTAAAAAAATTGAAGTCGAGAGTCAAAAAAGATTGAAATTCTAAGAGTCAAAATTAGAGTTCGCCGTTTCCGCTTCGAGTCCACAACTCCAACGCTGCGGAGTCAGAGTCGCAGTCGGAACGAATTTGAGGGAAAACAGTAGGAGTAGAAGGCTCTAAACTTTCAGCAATCCGTGCCGGAATCGGTCGTTTTCCCTCCGGTTCTGCAGCCCCGTCCAAAATATTACTTTTTCTATCCAGGATGTCAGGATAGTTCAGTTGCATTTCTAAACTGCGAAAAATAAGTTGTTATTTTTAAAGTATACTACTGAAAGCAGAGATTTCAGTTTAAAACTAAAAGCGCAGTAATAAACTGTAAAACTAGCTATTTTACAGTTTATTATTGTAAAACTAGCAATTTTATACTTTATTACCACAAAATTCGCTGTATTATACTGCAAAAACAACAGGATAATACTGGCAGCAAAGGTTCCATTTTAAATCTGTAAAATGCACAGTAATAAACTGTTAAACTAGCAATTTTAGTTCACTAACTGTAAAATTAGCAAATTTTCCAGTTTATTACTGTAAAATTTCTGTAAAATTAGCTGTATTATACTGTAAAAACAACACCTATTTTTTACAGTGTACTTCTCTCCACTCATTTAAAACTGCAGTCATTAATAAGTTGTAAGAGTAAGAAAGATAGTGGCGCAAAGGATTTCAGAAATGGAGTTCATCATGGATTGGACACTTCTTTAATTCCTCTGTTGAATGCACCAATCAGAATTTTCTTCTCTTGGGAGTATTACTCAATCGCAACAGTTCTTGCATACATTTAATTTTCTTCCCATAAATCCATCGTTCATGTGTAATGACAGAAGTGTGAGACATTTAAAGTCGCTTCAAAGCTTTGCACGTTGGACAAGTAACTTTCCTTTAAAGTTGATGTATGATAAAAAATATATATACAATCATGCTTAAATACAAATTATTCTCTTGAAATTAAAATCTAAAAAGTCCTCATTATTTGCAGTTGTTTTTACGAAACGTTCAGTTACTCAAAATAACGTTGAGAAAATTTATGCTACTCTTGCTCTAACCATGACAATATTTACACGCAAACTCCGTCTTAGATCAGCATGCTGTTACGCAACTTCCTACTAAGTATAAATTTAGCAAATGATATGTGAAAAACATTATTTCAGCACTTACATAACAATCAAAACGCTAGCAGAAAAAAAAATATAGATAGAGAGAGAAGAGTCACTTTGTCGAGCTATAATTAATTCTCATTAGTGTACTTAGGTAAAAAAAGACGATGATCAAAAACTCATTAAGATGTGTAAATGAATTCCTTCTATTAGAAAAGAGAAGAAGAAAAACAAGTTTTTTTATGTTTCTAATGTGGCGAATGAACAATTAACTATGCTTTAAATTGTATATCACACCTTTTCTTTTAAAAGTCATGCAATATTTTCTGTTCTGTTTGCTTCTAACAAGTAAATGAGTTTAACAGTCCAGTAATGACTTCTTTGGAGCATTATGATCCAACCAGTTAAATTTTTCCTTATAAAAAAAATTGCTCTTTACACGAGTGACAGATAAATAAAATTTTATATAAAAGAATTCAGTCAAATACCCTTAATCAAATTTCTTTTGCTCAATCCAGTATTAATTTTCTCGCTACCAAGCTGGTTGATAGAATTCGATTGAATTGAATACAATCGAGTTGAATATGCCCCTTTAATTTCTTTTTGCGTGAAAGCTGAATTGGTAAAGAGTGTTTTTAGCTATGAATCGCTGCGTAGAAATTTTTATTAAATTTTAATTTTAGTTTTAACTTGTTGTATAAAACACATGCTTACAGTATGTTACAATGCATAATCAAACAATACGACGCTGTAATCCACATGGGCAACAAATACTATGTCAAGAGTCATTATTATTCGTCACGGGAAAACTTTTGCTGACGGGTCCGATGACGTAATATTTCAACCGGTTACTTTCTGAAGAAATGCATAATGTGGTTGTGAATCTGGCCGCAGCTAGATAGCCTTATAAGAAATATATCTTACATCAGTTGTAGTAATGAAAGAGGTTGCCACATTAGTTTGAAGAAATTAAGATGTAATATTTTGAATGTGTTCTATACTCGAATTTTTAATTTTCTTCAACGTTTTACAATTTTTGTGATTTTGCGAACACTAAACTTTTAGACAGCAGCTGTGTTTTCTTTTTCTGATAATTTTGTCCAGATTTTTTTTCATATTCTTTTAATTTTTTCCTTCTTTTTTTGTGTATGTACTAGGAATAAAAATTACTTCAACTTCTGAATATCCTTCTGGTTTTAACCATTAGACCGATAGTACTTTTCTTTTGCTGCTGCATTTGTGAATCATTTTGAGGAACGGTTGTCTGTTTTTCTTTCTTTTTATTTTAGCAATTACAAATTGCTATGTGTTTTTCTTTTTCGGACCTCAGACGTTGAGAAGTCCCTCCTTCAAATTGGCGGTCTGCCAACGTTACTCACCAAACTGCTCTGCTAAAGAGGCGCCCACTGCTTCGCAGTGCGCTACAAGATGACGATCCCAGAGCTGCTCAAACAGTCCCCCTGCTTCTGCTGGTAGGACCCCCTCTCCTTCAAGTGGTGCAGTTACGCCTCTGGTACTCGGCAGTTGAAGGATTTATTTCTGATGAACTTTAAGCTCTCTACTTCATAAAAAGAACCCATCTCTTGAATTTGACTATAGTTTTAAATCCTTAAGCTAAATGCTTGCACAATAATTTCTGAAACGAAAGTTTATATTTAGGATACATAAGTTATTCTTTACAGTTGCGGTTTACAGCTTTTGGTTTAGCACAATCGCGATAGACACGAGCTCAGAAGACAGACTTGAACTTTAATCCATTTTAAGGCCTGGGATTATAGCATTTACTAATACTGTAGCAAATGCACCCACAGCTCGATCATAGCATCCTAAGACTGCAGTTTCGCCCTTATTATTCGCTAATCAGTTAGGAATAGCCAATGATCGAGCCGGAGGCAAAAATCCTCTTATTGTAGCTAAGATAGCCAACAAACTGGTAGATAAAGTGAATTTATCTTACCAGCGAGCGTCCGCAAACTATGGTGCGGCTCAACTCGAAATTTGAAGGCTAAAGCTGGGTAATGTGCAATGAGTTACCGCCCGTAAGCCATGGCTGAGGCAGAACTGTAGCAAATGCACCCACAGCTCGATCATAGCATCCTAAGACTGCAGTTTCGCCCTTATTATGGGCTCCTCAGTTAGGAATAGCCAATGATCGAGCCGGAGGCAAAAATCCTCTTATTGTAGCTAAGAAATCACTTTATCTACCAGTTTGTTGGCTATCTTAGCTACAATAAGAGGATTTTTGCCTCCGGCTCGATCATTGGCTATTCCTAACTGAGCTGCCCATAATAAGGGCGAAACTGCAGTCTTAGGATGCTATGATCGAGCTGTGGGTGCATTTGCTACAGTTCTGCCTCAGCCCTGGCTTACGGGCGGTAACTCATTGCACATTTACTAATACTGTTAGCGTCATAATAATCTGCAGAAATTTTAGTCCTTCGTTTGACTACGAGATTATAAACGACTCGAAGAACTTTTTCATTAAATATAGCATCGTGTTGATATATATGGAATGTAGATTTTTTTTGGATATACTTAACTCTTATACGAAAAGGGGATTGTGTTGAAAGGCAAAAAAATCCCGTTCTTTCCCTAAAGATAATTTTCTTCTTTCTATCGTAAATACTTCTTACCTATTTCTCTTGTACTACCTGCGTATTGCACTAAAACATTAATAAAAACTTTTTTTCTTCCGTCAGCAGAAGATTTATATTCAATTTTGTAAAATTTTGTCCAAAAGAATTAATTATTAAGAGAGTAATTTTAATATTTTCCCTTTTTTTAATTGATCCTTTTTGAGAATAATAATCCACCAGCTACAGCAATAGCAACTACAAAAAAGTAAATAAATTATTCGCATCAATAGTTACATGATATTCTGTTTATTTACCTACTTCTTTGGAATTTTTAATGCAAAATCTTAAGTTTTTCAACAAAAAAATAATAATAATAATAATAAAAAAAGGCTGTCAGCCCGGCTTGTTATAAAATTTCAGAAATGTTACCAACAAAGAAATCTAAATTATTCAGCGTCCAGCGGTCCAGCTTGGCGGTAACATTTTCGTTTAATTGCCAATTACATGACATGTTTCGGACTTTCCGAAGGTTGCCAGTGGTCATTCCGCCTCCTCTGATTTACGCCACTGTAACATTTAATCTCGAATTCAGATCGCAAGAAAAACCAGCTTCTTCGTCATATATTACTAATGAACTCGGATAGCAAATACGTGACCAGTTTCATAATTTGTTATACCCTAAGGAATACGAGATTTACCAGATGGCCTTCATTTCTCTTCAGAACGATTAAATTCTTGCACGGTAGGAGAGAAACCAAGCATATTGACGCTTTTTTTTTTAATTTTAATTTTAAGTACGTGCCTTTCATATTTGTACTGTGTGAAACTTGTAGTTGTTCTCTTAATTGTTTGTGCGGAATAGCTCAACTATCATAGTATTCAGCATAGTACTGTTTTGTTATAAATAAGACAATTCATATATTATTAAGTTATAATTTAATATAGTAAATAACGCGAAAGCTGCAATCACGCAATAAGTCTATTTCACGAATAAGTTGTTATTAAGTGAATCATTAGCACTCTTTCATGCATGACAATGTAACAAATGAAGACTTGAGTCCTTTATTTGTGCTAATGAAAGTGTAGAATCACTTTTTCAACTTTTTGTTTTCTTCATTTTCTTTCATTATTTAATTATTTTCTTTGTGAGGAACAATTAAGGGAACGTTCAGAAATTGCTGCTCTCTGTTAATCGAAAATCTAGACCGAAAGAAAACAAACAGGATGCCAGAAGGTTTATCACTATGCTACTTTTGGCGAGTTTTTCTAGAATGCAAAAAGTTAACCAATAGAATTCGCAGTCGCCGTCTGATTCGCGCCAAGTTGTTCTTGTCCAAGCCAAACATGTGATTGAAGAGGCCAAATGGCGCGGTTACATTTCTTTACAACTAGTTTACTTTTCTCGCGAACGAAGTAGAATCGGTACGACTCTAACCTCATATCACCCATGTTTTAATTATAAGCATTTAAGGTAGGGGAACAACAATATGGACGATTCCATTTTGATTTGGCATCATCAAGGATAGACATCAGCTTCGATCATTTTTGCAAGGAAGTGATAATTTCCTGGAAATGTTCGTCCAAAAATTGAAATTTGGAAGTTATTTGAACGAGATTTTTTTATGTCCAATTAAGACACCAAAAATTACAGGTTGTTCCAACCCCTTACCGAATGTTTCGTATACTCTTAATTGTTCCTTATTTGGAGTACAATGTCGGCAAGAGTTAAATCAGAAAAAGAAAAGAAAAGAAACGAAAAAATACATTAACCATATTCTGCTTAGCTGTATTTTTTTTTTACCTTAAAAGAGTTCAACTAATGAAAACACTTTTGAACGAGAACAAAGTTTACAGAGCTCTTAGTACAAATTAACTAAACACATAAAAGCAAGTTGTAAATAGCATTTAAGAATTTCAAACACAATTATTTTTTTTTTAATCTTTTAAATGGAAAGTTTTGAAATTTTTCATGTGGCTTAGCCATCAGTTTTTTTGTGTTAAAGTATAAAAGAATCAATCAAATACTTTATCAATATCTTTTAAGTTAAAATTAATTTGTTTTAAATGAATTAATTTTGTGCTATTAAAATATATGCCTTGGGCTTAAAATTTATTTTAAAGCAAAATGCAAAATATAGTACAACTAAATTTTAAAAAATCATATGTTAACCTCTAACTAGGATATGATCTCCCCAAGTATTTTATCAAAAGAGTTTACATGGCTTCTGGACTTGAAAGAAATCTAAGGAAATCCCAGATCTTACTTTGAAGATAAAATAATTTTATTTATTAATTTTTTGCAAGAACCTCACGGAATAAATGCAGCTTTTCGAAAGTTCTTGGACTTTATGTTAAGGACTCATTCGCTTTAAGAACGAAAAGGTATAGTTCTGTATTTCATTTAAAGAAATTCTCTATTCCATCTCCATGACTACCAACAAAACTCAAAATAGCAAATCGTGATAAATTGTAATAAATCTCGTTATGTCAAAAGATTCAATTTTAAGGCAATCTCATTTTAAAATGCGTTTTAGTCAATACGAATTACAGTAGCTGCAGTAGTAATAGAACATTTTTATTAAGTGCAAAATAGAAATTCATCGTTCTTTAACCTTTTTGTTCTAGTCTAGATATGTGTGGATATTCATATCTGCCACTTCAAAAACATTCATAATTTGTGAAGCTTTTTTGTGTGCTCTGAGAAAATCTTCAAAATGAATTGCATCATATGTCGTTGAAGCCTTTACTGCCTTAAGAGTTAAGAGAATGGTTGCAAGTTGTGCAATGCACGAAAATTTAATCATACGAAATATACTGTAGAAGCTCTTTGTCAGTAGCTGAGATGTTAATGTAGTACTTTCGTAATTTCTTGAACAGTGACACCCCTTAATTTTGCTGCATACTTAAAATGTTAAGCACTTCTAAAGAATTATTTTTGACTATTAAAGCTTTGCTAGGTTATTTTTTTTTTCTTTTTTGGTCCCCCCTTTGCAAAATTCAAAATTGGATCCGTTAGCAAGTATCTTGTTTAGAAAGAAAAAAACTTTTTTAGAAAATATTTGCATAAAAATAATTACTTTAAAGATCCCATATTTCGGTAACAAATTCAACAAACTTAAGTCATCATATTTCGATATTGCGGACACGAAGGCAAATAATTTATGCTTCCAGAAACAAGTTTTACTATATGCTCTTTCGATTACAACTTACACTTAATTTTTTTCAGTATAACGCTATCGTATGATTTCCAGGTGAGGTCTAAATAGGGTCATTTTATTTACAGGCAACCTGTATACACGGTTTTTATAATATCTTCATCGTTCTGAACTAATTAATTACCTCTTTGATATTTTTGATTTTATACCAACTCAGAAATTATAACTTAAACAAAAAAACATCAATTTTTCGAAAAATAGTTGAAAGTTTAGAAAAAATATTGAAAATTCTTGAATAAAGTGAAAAAACTGAAAGAACATGTTTAGAACATTTATATATAATAGAGGTCTCCAAACAGGTCACAGATCAGCGTGACTGGGAAAAAAACCTTTGAAACTAGATGTGATTTTTGTTGTTAGAGTACTACCTAGACCTTTTCACTGATGACATACAATGTATTTACATATTAATAACAATAAGCAGGTAGTACGAGAAAAGCGATATTATCAACGCATGGATCGTAAGCAACAAATAAAAAGGAAGAAAAACCTTCGATTTGAGTGAAGAACGCGTAAAATGTATGATTTTGAGTGCTTGAAATAATTAGGTTGAGTTTTTGCTATTTTCTGTTTATTAACTATTGAAAATAAGTTTATTAACTATTGAAAATAAGTTATTACATTTTATATGTATCTTTATCATGAGCTTTGTCGCACTTTTTTTAAATTTCCAATGGGGCTGCTTTAGAGGCTTTACCTTTTGCAGACTTAGTGCGATCGCCCAATGTAGGACCACGCTACTAAACTAGCACCCATTCTTTCTTGTAACACCGCTATCGGCGGATGCCCCTATAACTAGAATTTCGCCCCTCACCTTCCCCACCAAATGGAAACAGAAAGGCTCTATTTGATGTGAGGCTGCACTTGGAATTCAATTTTGTCAAGTGTACTCCAAGCCAAACGAGCACCCGAGGGATCTTTTACATGCTGCATAATCAAATGACATGAACGCCATCGAATTTTTGCAACTGGCAGATCCATCGACTGGGGTCAGGTTCTAACCTTCGGGCGTAAGAGACAAGCGCCTAACCATTGTACTAATCTATCTATCATTCACTATGCGCCTCTTATTATTTAACCATCGACATTTTCTTCTCAAAGTAATCTCCTCTACAACATCCTCAGCTTTCTGGGTCAATTTAGTCGTGATGGTTCTTATTACTGATTTTCACAATTGTAATCGCTTCAATTACATTCGATTACGCTTGGAAACAATAAACATCTGCTTCTTTTTTTTCATTTGATCTTAATCTTCTTTTCAGATACTAATGCTATTGCTATTGCAATCGATGTATTTTGAATGTCCCTCAAAGTCGCTTTGCTTCAAATGACTATTACCAGATGAGTTTTTTTTAAGCATTTAATACATATTGTTGTTCATATTGTTTCTTATATTCGTGCAAGTGGTAATTTTGTATTAAAATCCCTATATAATTGAAACTGTAACCATTATTTCAAATGCTTACTTGCAATCATAATATTTTTCTTTTCTTTTTTTGTTTTAATTTTTTTTTTTTTTTTTTTTGATAAACAGCAATCATTACCTTCTTTCCATCTCTGTGTCATTCTAATTTCCATTTTAGATTTCATAATCGTTTTCTCTACTTAGAATGTTTCTATCATCTCACTTATAACTTTGATTGATTTAATAATCGTAATCAAAGTTTTGATTTTTTTTACTATCGTAAACATTACACGCTTATTGGAAACATATTTGTAACTACAAAGCGATCACATAGTTTAATTGAAATGTTATCAACTTTAGTTAAGCTATAAATACCGGAACCATATGATGAGTTCCGGTTTTTGTTCTATATTTATTTCGCTTAATACTCGGCAGATTGTTTTCAAACAAATTTGGAACAAATAGAACGTTTCTTTCCTATATGTCAAAATTTACTAATCATAACATCAGTTATGGATAACAAGGGTGAAGGTTTGTGAGAAAACTTAAAGATAAAATTATTGCGCCTATCACCATATTATTATTATTATTTTTTTTTTAACATTTAGTCATGAATAGAATTCCACTTACTCTTTTGGCAGTCCCAACTCCTTAACAGACTAATCAAAGCTGTAAGCCAAATACAATCGATTAATTTTACAGATAATTCTATTCGTCCCATACGCTATTTATCATTTCTTTTAATTATAATTACCTCTCTCTGCAGTTACTATTGTTTATACTTTAATGAGACCGACCCAAACTCTTAATTTGACACAGAGATATGAAAAGTAAATGGATAAGGTCGGTGTGAGATTTTCTCTCAATCTATTTAAAATATCCATCAAAAAATACTTTACAGGAGCTACAGTGGATTTACTTTTACTTAAAACTATTGAATAATAGTGTGCGTTGGTTTCAAAGTATTTTTTACTTGTCTCCAGTCCGTACAGAATATGTATACAGAGTGCTCAGAAAGCATATTTATTAGATTAAGAGGAATGATTGTGTTCCTTATCACTACCATATATGCCTACTATGGTATCAAGGGTATTATTTCACTCCCAGTAGATCACTTTTCAATTCATCCGTGTGATTTTGCAACTCTATACTGTGTCATTATTTTAAAGATTTGCTTTCATTCCTTTTATGATGTTAGTGAATGGGTACATGTATATTATTCTGTTTCATTGCTATTTCACCTTTTGGCAATTCTTTTAGCACACCTGATTTATACTTTTCCATTCTTTCGAATGACATACAACTCTACATAAAATGTTATCTTTCATGATAATCGCCATCATCCTTTTTTTTCCCTTTTACCTCAACTCTTTTTGTACCACCTTGTTAATCCACCTTGTTCACTATGATTTCCTCTCTTTACAATTTTTTTAAAGAGTGTTTTGTTTTAATTTGTAAATTAAAATTTATTTCCGTTCCTTATATGCATGTATACACCATTTAGATTAAAAAAAAATAAATCGGCCACCATTATTGCGCTGAGGTGAAGCATTGGGTATACAGCTAATATAGCAAAAGAGCGTGAATAACACTGCCAAAATCAATAAAATTAAATAAAATTACTTAAGAATGAGACAAACAGTTTTAAAATGGACCAATAGAAAATAAGCCTTGCGGACAAAAATAATCACATTTTGTACTTATTACTAGCGGCACGGCTTTAAGAAGTAATTTAAAAATAGATGTATGAAGATTAAGTGGTTTGCATCTATATAAAGACATGTAACTTTTATTCTGTATATGGTAATATTATTTCTTAAACATCTACCAAATTTCAGCAAAATTGAAATTTTTTCAACTAGGACAAATAGATTATTAGCCTCTGATATCGCCTTTAGTTACAGGAATACGCCTATGAATTTTTAGGATTGGGACAAAAAAGGTACTTGGAAAATCCAGAATATTTTGATATTTAACTTGGCTTGCAACTACCAGCCACGTACGAGGAGAGAGCAAACACTTGGATTAGTGACTTTTTTACTATCTATGTTGACAAAAATTGCAAATTTATGTTTGCATAATCAGCATGTTAGCGCCTCTTTTTCTAATTTTGCATTTCAATTTAACTTCTAAGGCCCTTGATGACTCGATATATTTATTCAAATGATTACTATATAATTCAAATAAAACATCTAAAGTTACTTTGGGGAATTATTTCAGTGGTATTTTTCATGTGTTTTAGTAGCTTTTAATTGACGGCTAATTTTATTTTTCATGACGTAATTTACTTATTTAAAAGATTATTTTTCACTGTGTGGAGCATTTAGTATTGTTTCAAATCTTATTTTGTTTATAGTAGCTTAAACAGAAATTATAATAAATTGTTTCGTGAATTAAGTAGTTTTTCTGCAACTGGAAACATGGAGCGACTATAAATAGAATGAAAAATAATCGCTAAGATTAAAAAATATTGTATGTCGTAAAGACGCACGATGGAAGTAAAACTTTAGTATTGTAGGAAAACATTTCCACCATACACCAATCACTTTTGAAAAGCACAGTTTGTGTATCTTCTTCGTTAATTTACAGGAAATTACATACATATGTGTATATCCTTCATTAATTTACATAAAATTACATATATGCTCGTCACTGTGTATCATCTTCTTTGTTCTTAAGAAAAGAAATACTATTGGTATATCATAACTAAAATAAGAAATGAAAACTATCTACTCTAAATTTGGTAAGAACCGTGAGAAAGCTACTTCAATTGTTGTTCCATGACATGTGTTTGGTTCTGCATGTGAATTGTTAATTCTCAATGATAATTTCTTTTCTATAAAATGAATAAATATTTTTGCATCATTTCAAGCAAAATTTTCTTTTAAATCGTTACCAAAAACAATGAATTGTGTTAACAAGCTTTAACAAAC
>JAXGGA010004662.1:0-85850 GCA_038373865.1 Uloborus plumipes | reverse complement strand
AGTAGTTGCCTTAAGTGTTAAAAAAAGTGCTTGGAGTGAGTAAGGTAACAATTCAAATATTTACTCCCCTAATCTACCACGAAACAATGCAAAAAATATTTTACAATGGTTATTTTTCTAAATATTGCTGATTTTAATGTCAATATAGTGAATTTTTCGCAAAATATCGCCAATAGCGCGATTCAAAAAATGCGCGTCGCCAAATTGAACCCAAATTCAAAAAATAATTTTTTCGCCAAATTTATCGCCAACTTGGCGACCAAAAGCTTGGCGACATGTCGCCAAGTGGTGGCGCCAATTCATATCACTTGAATCTGTATTGAAATTAACATTGATTTACCCCAAAAAAGGGGTAAAAGACCCCTTTGGGAACATTCGAATGCAATCACAAGGGGAGGTGCACAACTAGACCCCCCTCAGAGCCTACATACCAAGCTAGAAGTTTCTACGGCATATAGTTTTTGAGTTATGCGAGCCACATACGCACATACATCCGCACATACACCCGCACATACATCCGCACATACGTACATACAGACGTCACGAGAAAACTCGTCGTAATTTACTCGGGGGTGGTCGAAATTGATTTTTCGGCTGTTTGTATGTTGTTAGGTACATATGCACGTGCTGACAGGTCGAAAAAACTACGCGACATTCATTCAGGGGTGAGCAAAATCAAAATTTAGACCGAAATTTGAGTGAAATTTTTTTCGTGATCACAATACTTCCTTTACTACGTAAAAGGAAGTAAAAAAGATTAAAACATTCAACATTAATACTGGAAGTAACTACCCAAACTTAATAGTTCCCATGATATATGGAAATTTTTACATCTATTTTAAAGTATTTATTTAGTGTTATGTTTGATTATTTTCAAGATGATAAACAATATTGATATTTTCAAATTCTTCATCTATTTCTCTGCAATACGCTACTTGTTACCCACCTGAAATCCAAATCGGAATTACTGATCTGTTGCATTTTACAACATTGGTAATCAAGAGCTTATTTCAACAGCAAGTCATCCGCGTTGTATAGAATTTTGTAAATTTGTACCAACAAAATGTTTTCACATTTACGTGATTTAGCCGTCTGGTGTTGTAGATTTGGTTCAAAATATGTTTGAGAACATATAATTTTTGTTATAAATATATAAAAATATAAATGCCGCTGAATGTTACTTGAACTCACTTAAAACACTTATATTTGTTAGCATTTTCAAGAAATACGCCTAAAATCTTGATAAACTTGGTAAAAATGTTACTAACTCATAAACACTAAGTATTGACTGTTTATTTTTTGTAATAAAATGTTTCATGTTATTTGTTTCTTTTTTAAGCATAACCCAACTTACAGATCCTATAAAAGTGTTTATTAACGATAACTCTTAATTTCGGACTTGATTTATCTTTGTTATCATTTTAATTTAAATAACTCTGATTTACGTAAAAAATGTTAAGAATTACATAGTTCGCCAACAAATAATCTATTTTTAACTTAAAAAAAATTTCAGTTTCTTGGAAACATACAATGTGGCACGACGAGCCTTTTTTTCTCCAGATTGTGACACTCTCCCTAACAAGGTTGGCCAATGGCCAGCCACCCCTGCATTAACAGTATCTGTAATCTGTTTTTCCTGCTTTGCTTAGCGACTCACCAAGAATCTCGTTTTACAGATACTACTAGGTGACCCGTGCGGAATTCCGCAAAAAAAAAACAAAAAAAAAAAAAAAACCTCTAAACTTAAAATTTAATACGACAATTTTTATTGGCTTCATTTGCACAACATCGCCATCTACTGCCGTCGTTCTGACAACTTTTCAAAGAGATCAAAGACACGTTCACTTTTACAACTACTACAAAAGTGATACCCTATATTAAAATCAAATACCCAAGGCTACTACTAAACTAAATACTAACGTTATCGCAAAACTACCATAGTATTTTGAAACAATAAAAGTTACAATTAAGGTTTACCGAGCTAAGCCTTGGCTTGAAATGTCGCATTTAAAATTGATTTGAGCAACAATGTAACGATTTTGACAGTTGAGCAAAAAATTTAACTTTTTCAAACTTCAATCGCTTATAAGTCGCTTAAACGTGGATTTTCGAGATTCTCGTTACGCGGCGCTAGCGGAGAAACGTTCTAAAGAACGCTTTTTTTTTAATCTTTCGAATGAAATCAAAATGGAGACGATACGACAATTATTTCGCTAGATAGAGTCAATTTTGTGCCCAAAAATTGAAGTTCGAATAAAAAACGAACCGACACTTTTTAGAGGGTGGGTCTAATTTTCGTCAATAGCCCGCGGGATAAGCTTCAAAATCATAAATTTTCTTGCAATTCGATAAAGAAATGAGCGAGTTTCGACCGGGTATAGGATTCGGCTTAGAGAAATAATATATGGAGATTCTCGCATGTTTTATTTTCATTTGTTTATTTATTTGTTAAGTATAATTTATCCGCGAAAGTTACATAAAAGTTGAAATAGTTTATGACTTAAATGCGAAGAAAATTCAGGCGAGGGGTCTTACAAGACTTCTTATAAAAAGTAGTTAACCTGCATTTCCTACACTGAAAAATAAATAAATAAATAAATGAACTGTTGTTTTTACGGTATAATACTATAAACAGAGTTTCCTGTTTTAAACTGTAAAATGTACAGTAAAAACTAAAATTAGCAAGTTACAGTTTATTACTGTAAAATTCGCAATTTTACAGTTTATTACCATGAAATCAGCTGTATTATACTGTAAAAGCGACACAATTTTTTCAATTTATTTAGTGCTAAGAAATGATTTTTCATGTTGACGTTAATGTTAGCCATTTTTGAATTATTGTAAAAACACCTTAAAAACGAATTAAAAAATATATATACTGTCGGCCCCGCTTAAACGAATACTGTCGGTTCCAAGAAACATTATTCGATTAAGCAGGGTATTTGTTTAAGCGGGGATCTTTAACATTGCGTCTATGGCATTGGTTCCGAGAAGATTTATTCGTATAAGCTGGATATTCGTCTATCCGTTACCCGATTAAGCGGGGACGACAGTATATACATGTGTGTGTGTGTGTTTCTCATTGAGAGCCTTTTCCATCAAAGTTTGTTTGAAACTAGTCCGCCTTTAAGTTCAGAATATATATCGACCTTAAATTTTTATATATCAGCAAATGTTAAGTTTTTTGAAGTGCTCAAAATTGAACAAAAAAGCGCTCATTTCTTTGGGGGTGGAGGCTGACCGACACAGTGGCGTATCCAGGGAGGGTGCCAAGGGACCAATGCACCCCCCAAGATTTTGTAAGACTATAAAAAATGGTGGCACCGGATTTTGAAAAAACATGTAACCTTCATGTGAATATGCTTCAGGTTTTTTCAATGAAAAATACTTTATGGACACTGAAATATTGTCATATTATTTTCTGTTTTCGACAATAAGAAGCAAAACTAATTGTTATTCTGTAATTGTGGAAATGTAAGAGGAAAATGAGCGATGTACCCGCGCCTTATTGTCCTTGCATGATATTCATTTTTGTGAAAAAAAAAAAAAAAAAAACTTTGAGCAAAGTTCAATAGAAAAAATTAATTCGAAATACTGCGTTTTTAAAGTTTCACCATATTTCTTGATTTTTTTCCTTTCTCATCATAGTGTCGATGTTCGAAGTGCACCCCCCAAAATCAATTCCTGGATACGCCACTGGACCGACAGACACACATTTTCCCCGTCTCAAAACCTTACTTTCCAATTTTTAAATTGTTGATATTATTCGATTTTCTTAAACTTTTTTTTTTTTTTTTTTTGTATTTTGCGATTGTTTTACTATGTATTAAAGCGCCTTTCATGTCTTTTTTCATTTTTTTTAAACTTTAACAGGAAAGTTGGTTAAAAGCAACAAAATAGCTAATAGCCACACGTTTAAAGTAAGATATATTTCTAAAGTTTAAGGGGAAGGGCAATTGCTCTCACGCATTAAAGCCTCCCTTTCTTCCTACAGTCTACTTGGAACTCATGATATTCTGTAGTAGTGAAGTCACAGGCTAGAGCTGAGCACCCGTCGCAATAAATCTTTTAAAGCTCCTTTCTGTGTAAAACAGAAAAATGTATAACATTTATCATATGGATTTTTTAAAAATCTTCTTCAAAACTTGGTCTCATGGTTGGGGGGAGGGGGGGGTTGCGACATGGTTGATCCGCTACAGATTTTCTGAGAAAATTGCTCAAGAAACATATAACGAAAACAGATAAATATATAATTTGATAAATGTAAAAAAAAAATGGAAAAGTGACATAAGGGTTTTTCTGCAAATTACCAATTGAAGGGCTTGGAGAATGAAGGGGTTCAGTTACATTTTAAAAAATGAACACTCTGTTGTACAATGGTAAGCAATGGATACAGCTAAGCTAAAACTTGGTACATCCAACAGTATTTGTCAATAGACCAATTTCTATCTGGTTTTGTCAACTAATGATAAAACCAGAAAACAAAAAAGCTGCAACAATTAAACTTTGAACTTTAATTACTAGCAATTTCGGTTTTGTCACATTCTGTCCAAATTGTAAGCAAGAGTATTTTTCTGAAGTCTCCCGCTACAATCTTCTGCACTTTAAACCTATAAAGTCAATGGAAATTGAAAATTTCACTGAAAAACCCAAACAGTCAACCATTTTTAACAATATCTTCCCCTAACATCATCAAAGATAGGTCTGCAATTGTGTTTTTCATGCGTCAATGCTGAAAAATTGATTGTACTTTTCTGTTATAATGAAAAATTGACAAAGGTTAATTACATCAACCACAACAGATAATTTGTAGTACATTCGCTCGAAAAATGACACAATTCAAAATAGGAAATTTTTCAGGAAACTGGAAAGGAACGGTGGTTGTGACTCGCCTTAAAAAAAAGCCTGATACCTTTCAGTTTTTGCTAACAGATGGCGCCATTTGAACTTGTTTACTTTTTCTCGGCTCATTGAAGGCTCGACCTTGGGCTAGATTTGTGAGTAAGAGGAACTAGATGGCGCTAACTCCTGCGCACGACTCCGAAAGGCCTTCACGATGCGTTGTAAACATATGATCGCCATATTCGCTGTGTACGTCCGTGGGAGTGGCGTAGATCCGAGAGCACGGAGCTGTTTTCATCACTTTCTCCATGCTATAGACGGCGCTCTTCGTTCCCAGAACCGAGTTCCCTACCGAGGCAACGGGGCTGTATGAATTTTCTGTTTCTGTGCCTGATATTTCGGTATATTCTGCCCGCAATGATGAGCGAGAACAACAACAGGAACGCCGGCAACTTCAACGAGAGCCCGCCGTACGTCGTCGGGATACTGTCTCCCTCGACGACGGTCTATATCGACCAGGTGCCGGCGAACGGGCGGGACGTCTCCCCGCCGAGCGACTTGAACCTGCGGCGGCGAAACAACAACTCCTTCCAGATCACCAGCGTGACGGTCCAGGGGTCGAGGAAGAATGACGACTTCGCAGACGATAGTGCGGACGACTTGGACGAAACCAGCCACACGGACGACCTGAGCTCTGACTTCTTGGACTCTTCCCGCGCCGACAACGAGGGATATCACTCCGAGGACATAGCGGAGGACCTCTGCTCCCCCTGCGGCCCGATCATCTTCGCGACCCAGCTCCCGGCGTCCAACCACCCCCCGAACATGAACCTCGGCATGGTCGGCGTGACGCCGACCTTCGCCGCCATCGGACCGGTGGCCGGCGGCGTGACCATGATGACCAGCAAGTCCGAGAGCCCCATCAGCGCCCAAGTACCCATCATGAATCCGCTGCCGGACAACTGGCAGAGGAGGTTCAAAGTGGTAAAGATAGTCAGCAGCGAGCCCTTTCGCAGGGGCAGGTGGTTGTGCATGGACTTCAAAGACCCCCCGTCGCAGTCGGACATCCCCGCTACGAACGGAACGAACACTCCTCCGACCATCCAGATCACCAACTGTGACCCCGAAGAGATGCAGCCGGTCGAGCAGCTGCTGAGCGGCAGTTTTGCTCAGGTATACGAAATTCCCATCAACCAGACATTCAACGGCAATTTCGTCATGGCGAACCAACAGCAAATGTACGGCATCATCTTGCCCCAGAGTGACAACCTGCAACCTGTCACCCTAGTTCAAGACATGAGCTTACAGACGTCCTTGCCGTTCGACCGGAACTTTAACAACCTGGTCAACACACAGAATAACATACTGGTGCAGCAGCAGGAAGCGATGGTTCACGAGAACATGCAAAACTTCAACAGACCCGCAGCCACACTCGTCAACAATAGCAGCATTCCAAATCAGTCCCCTCCTTCGTCACAATGTGCCAATAACAACTACATCAACAGTAGTCAGCAAACCGTCCTAAACCACGTGAATTCTCAAGACCCAATGGATTCCATAGTGCCTCTTCCACGATCAAGAACTAATTCTGAAAGCAACAGAGTATCGAACCACTTACCACATGCTCGCTTTGACAAAGTGGATACGGAGAACTCAGAAAGGTAGGAATTCTTTCCTCTGTTTTTTTTTATAAATAAGTGCTACTTTATAGCGCTCAAGAATAGAGAAAGGGTATTTATAGCGCAACGGTAAATTTTGCATCTTGTTTTCTTAAACTGAAAATTAAATAAAATGAATCAATAAATAAACAAAAGAAATGAATTAATATAAGGTATAAATAAATAAAACGAAATGCAAATGATATTGTGTGAAAAAATTAATTTCAAAATATAAAAATAATAAACAAAAAATTTAAGAAATGAATTGCTACTTGAATTCCATTTTTATTTCTTGTTTGATGGCAAAAAATTTGAAAACTATATATATATATTTAGTTTTCGGAAGTCTGGATAAGGTACGGATTAGGTCATAGCAATATCTCCAATTTGGAGCTGTAATTAAATGCATATGTGTTTCTCCCTCTTCCAAGAACGAAAAAAAAACCTTTTCAAAAAATATCCATAAAATCAACCACCTAAGAATGTTGATGGTTCTGTTTGCTCCATGACTCGCTATAGATACCCCCTGATAAGTGAATTACTCAGGGAGTCATCTCATAAAATTCTTCCAGTATCTTGCGAAGTAAATTTTGGGGATACCATTAAAAAATGTGGTGCAAAATATACGGAATCTTAGATGAAAAGGATATAACATAAACAAGGGAGTGAAGGGGCGTAAATTAACTTGCTAATAATGCAGAATGTTCGAAACCAACGTTTGTAGGTTCTTCTTCGAATTTTTCTTTTTAATTCTGACATTCTGACTTAAAAAATGTGAGAATTTACTAATTGTTTATATTGAACCAGTACTGAAAAATTTAGAATATTTTCAAAAACCTGGGATATTCTTAAAAACAATTTGTATGAATTGATAAATAAATCTTTAAAAAATCAGCTTCTGGTACAAAAATTATTACAAGATTTTGCAATTACTCGCGGTTTTTTTTTTTTTTTTTTTCTGTTTCAGCAGTGACCTAGGTTGGTTTGAGAATAAATTTTGGTCGAGCTTTTGTAAATTATCTTATTCGGTGAATAAATCTTCAAGTAAATTAACATCGCCCTGTAAATAAACATGTTTTCTTCTCTTTTCTTTTTTTCTTTCTTTTTTGTTGAAAAAAACAAGGGTTTAAAACATTTTTCTTTGATGAATTAGTAGCAGTAACTTTTTTGCATAAAATATAATCAATTTCCAAAAAGAAAACGGCCAGAGAATGCTATTCCATGCCGTGTTGAGAGTGTTTATTCACTGGACACTTTTTTTTTTCATTTCAATCTCCCAAAAAAAACTTGGATGTTGAAGAGTAAACATTCTCCTGTTTTTTTAAATACTTACACCGAAACTGTTCTTACTGTCATGTGTCAAACGCAAGTTTTTAACGATGCTATGAATTTATAAACAAATATATGATTCAATTTGATGTTCATTTACTGGTTGGTTCATCTTACTTTATACTTGTATTTTACGGAATAACTCAAGTACTAAGATTGAATTAAAAATTTGAACAACCCCTGTTCCTGATTGCCGATCTCATTAAAATAAACTTCTCTGGTCATAAAGCATTTCAAATGCAAAAACATTTAATTGTTTTCGAGAAGATATGATACACACGGAAAAAGAAAGGATCCTTACTAGTAAAATTTTGCTTGTCGCAAAAGCATAATAAAGAAGGAAAATTGAAAATTCTTATATACTAAAATCAATTGCAAGTATTTTAACAGTTGACAAATAGAGACTGGCAACAGAAAAATATTTTAAATCATTGAGTTTTCTGTCCTCGTCAGCAAACAATGACAACGGTTTTTAATCCTGTAGATTTAAGCCGCATTTGCTAAAAACGTTATAATTCGAGTTCTACTTTACATGGAAGTTCCAAACACATCTTATCAGGCGCAGAGTTATTTTCCCTTTCTTTTAGTACTATTGTCTTAAATTTTATATTGTTTTAAATTTAATATTTTCACTTCCATAATCGCGAAAAACGTTTTAAAGGTTTTTAATTAATCTATTTGTTAATTAATGTCATCCGAAGATACGACCTAGCTAAGAACACTCTCGATCACTTCACCTTTCAAATAAATCTTTTTTTTTTTTTTTCAAAATCGGTCCATCTGTTTAGGCTGAACATACAGATACATACAGATACACAGGCACGTCAAACTTATAACTAACTCCCTTCCTTGTTGCGTCAGGGGTTAAAAATAAACATCGTCCGTACTTGAAAAATTTGTACACCCTCTGTTTTAAAGGGTCTTGTTGACATCCGCGAATTATCTGAAAAGGGGAGAAGTTCAGATTTCTTATTGATTGATTGCTCTTAAACCACTTTAACCAAATTGTTCCAACCAACCAAATTGATCGACTGTTCTTTTTAACCGAAATAGAGCTTTTTTGTCTCTCTCCCCTCTAAAGCTTTTCTGTCTCTGCAGAAATATCATCTGCTTCGGTTATTTTTTTTCTGTATTCCTTATCCACTGGTGTAATCTTATGCGTGCGATCGAGGGAATTTAAGGTTGAGGTTACCTGAAAATAAACAAACTGTCGAATTTGTTTTATTGCCTATATTTATTTCAAGTACTACACGGAAAAAGTTTCGTCATTCAAGTTTAATTGTTTAAAAAGTTATGAGCGATTTTAGATCACAGTCGCTCAGTGACATCAAGGCGAAAACTAATCTTTAAAATATTTTTCTCAGTAATCTTTTTGTGTGCACTGCATGAAATAAATGTTGTTTTTACAGTATAATTCTGGCAGATGAGGTTCCAATTTAAAACTGTCAAATGCACAGTAATAAACTGTAAAACTAGCAATTTTACAGCTTCTTAATATAAAGTTTGCAATTTTACAGTTTATTGCCGTAAAATTTAGCTGTATTATAATACTGGTGGCAGAGGTTCCAGTTTAAAACCGTAAAATGCTAAAATGCACGGTAATAAACTGTAAAATTAGCAATTTTACAATTAAGTACTATAAAATTAGAATTTTTACAGTTTATTGCTATAAAATTATCTGTATTATACTGTAAAAACTACATTCATTTTTTACAGTGTGTGTATTGAAATATTTTTCGAATCTCTAAGGGCCATGCTCCACATCGACGTAAAGCAGAAAAATTAGGCAGAAGCGTAAAATGGATTCAATGGTGTTCCTATGGAAAGTACCCGGATTTTCGGTTTCTGCCTTCAGTTTCGGTCGCGTTTTACGCTGATGTGGAGCATGGCCCTAAAGATTTTTTTATTCTATTAAAGATTCTGTTTTAAAATAATATTTTTTGGTGACCGATATACTCTTATGCAACAAAACTGCAGTGGGATAATCTGTGTTAAAAATTCAATTATTGTTCATGTTTATTTTTATTTTTTTAATTCAACTGTAAGATATTATACCAAAACTCTTAGTTTAAACTTCCGCTGTGTTGAGTAAATTTCTCATTTGTTCTGTGACATTTCTTTACATTCTATTTCTTTTGATGATTTTAAAAACGCCTTCTGCGAAATAAGTTGATTCTCTGCATTTTGGAATGTCAAACGTAAATATTATACTATCTAACTGATTTCGAAACTAGACCAAGGTAGGGAGGGAGGGAGGGAGTGAGTTTATTGGAAAAAAAAAGAAACCTTAGCTATAACTTTTTGTTTGCGCTTCATTCGAATTTTGCCTAATAATACCGGTTAAGGGAAATGTTTTTAATTAAAAAAATTATTAAATTTTCAGTTAATGTGTTGTGTGTGTATGTACATGTACACACATATATTAAACAAATGCGTGTAGCCAATTAGAAAATAATAATAATAATAATAATTGCTCAAAAAATTTGACTAAACAATTTAGGAAAATCACATCTTTCTCAAAAGTAATGGTTGATTTTTGATTTGAATGATTAAAAAAATTTAAATTTTTGTTGCTTTGAACGAAGAGTGCTAACTTAGTCTTCGTACTAGTATAAGTTTGATGTATTTTTTGTTACAAGAGAAAAAAATAACATGGATAGCGAAAAGCTTTAAACATTTTACATTTACGTTTCCTAGAAAATATATAGCGATTCCATTTTCTATATTTATATACACTGCTCGACATTGAAAATGCAACACCAAGAAGGAGTGGTCAGAAATTGATGAAATTTGGTAAGAAGACAGAGACAGCATGGAATAATAAGTGATATTTATTTCAAAATAAATAAGCAAAATTTAGAGCGAGGACGGCGTCGGCTCAGTAAGAAGTAGGACCACCGCGGACAGCGATGCACGAAGAAACACGTCTAGGCATGGAGTCAATAAGCCTGCGGATGGTGTCCTGAGGGATGGCACTCCATTCCCTTTCAACTATTTGCCACAGTTCGTCCTCTGAACGAGGCAGTGACAGGTTCTGCAAACGGCGTCCAATCACGTCCCACACATATTCAATTGGTGACAAGTCAGGAGAGTATGGTGGCCAGGAAAGCATCTGTACACCTCGTAGAGCATATTGGCTGATTCGAGCACTGTGAGGCCGGGCGTTATCGTGTTGAAAAATTGCATTTGGCAGACCCTGAAGGTAGGGGATTGCCACCGGCCGCAGTACATTATCTACATATCGTTGGGCCGTCATAGTGCCCCGAATACGAACTAGAGGTAATACGGAATTGTATGCAATAGCGCCCCAAACCATTATGCCACGTTGTCGCGCTGTGGGGCGTTCCACAGTTACTGCCGGATTCGATCTTTCTCCACGTCTACGCCACACACGTATGCGATGACTATCGCTGGACAAACAGAAGCGGGATTCATCTGAGAACACTACGGTTTGCCATTCTGCCATCCACGTCGCTCTGGTCCGGCACCATTCCAAAAGTTGGAGTCTGTGCTGTGAGGTCAATGGCAGTCTTCTTAGCGGGCGCCGCACAGTGGTTCGAGGGCGGAAAAAATAGGCATTTCAAAGTTTGAACATAGAAAAATTTTAATACTGTAATTACTTAGCCATTGAGTTGTAGCAACATACTCCGTAAGATTTATTTAGAAAATTAATTGCATTTCACCGAAAAAAGGCCAAGAATGTTGAAAAATTACGTTTTTAAAAAATTTTGGACGTGACCCTATATTGCAGTTTTAATTCATACGTTCAGTAACCCGAACTTGAATTTATAAAAATTCATTTTACATTGGTCTTTCACACCTATAGGATGCATATTACACCAGAAATAATAATTAAAATTAATAAAAATTTAAAATTATCTGAAGTGAAAAAAAAAAGTAATTGCGAAAAAATATTATGAAATATATTGAGGCATATACTTTTATCGGCGGCTTCCGGTGAGCTTAACGCTATATTAGCAAATAGTTTGAACCTTCCTGTAACTAAACAAAAACATTTTAGCTGCGACCACCTGCGACTGTGGGCGTGGCAGATGTTTTCATTTTAATCTCACTATTTACAAACACCAATATAGAGAACTAAAAATACTAAAAAATAACATGTCGTGGTATAACGGGGACAAATTGATTTTTATCAAAGAGATTGGCCATCAAATTTGACTTATTCCAAAAAAAATCTGCACCTCAAAGCCAGATTAGCGTAAGTCACATTTTCACTATTTCTCAAGCAGAGCGATCTACACTCAAGGGATTTTTGCCGCTTTTCCCCCGTTTCGGACCACTGTGCGCCGTGATTGCAGGCCACGTGCAACCAGTCGACGGGAAATGGTTCTGGTCGACACAGGAACATCTAGGGTACCTTGCACGTGCTGCAGAATCGACGTACAAGTGACTTGCGGGTCCGCCACAGCTTGTCGGTGAATCCGTCGATCCAAGCGGTCTGACGTCACTCTGGCTGCACCTGCACCCCTCAATGTGGCTACATTTCCTCTTTCCAACCATCTCCGACACAGCCGATGCACAGTGCTTGCATCCATGTGGGTATCAGCTGCAATTTGACGCATGGACCAACCTCCCCTTCTCAGTCCGATCACCATACCCCTTGTAAAGTCGTCTATATGCTGGAAGTGTCTTCGTTGAGGACGGCGTGGCATTTCCTCCTATCACACGTATCCTTCGAGACAAAAACCAAATTTCTCCGATAATTAGTCTGGCAGAAAAACCAACATGAACATAGCCCACTTTTCAACTTCATTCTCTTATATCTTACTTCACGTGCGTCGGAGAGCTCCGCATTTCATATCATTTGCATAACTCAGTGACGTGCGTCTACGGTAAAATTTGCATGAATTTCTGACCACCCCTTCTTGGTGTTGCATTTTCAATGTCGAGCAGTGTATAATTGAAGGGGCAAGTGGATAAAGGTGATATGTGACAGATTTGGAAAAACTTACTTTTTACCATGGATGAAGGTGATAAGGTAATATTTTTTTTCTGAAAACTTTTTCTAGAAATTTTAAAAAATGTCACATATCACCTTTATTCACTTGCCCCTTCAATTGTGTTTGTGAGCTAACACAATTGAACACACACTAATTTGAATTTGTGTAAAGCGGCGAAATTCAAATGTCATACATCACCTTTATCCACTTGCCCCTTCAATTAATATTCTATTTTCCGATTTTTTTTTGTTAAAAATGAACATTTCTATTTTTCCAATTTTGTATCGCAAATTTTTATTCTGAGCCAAACAAAGTGACAAATACTGATACAGAATGTCTAGAGATTATGAGTGTTCGTTTTTGGACTATTTTCTCAAAAATCAAGTTTTTTACTACTAAACTCAGAAACCTTAGGAAAATATTGAAAAATAAAGAAAAGCAAAGTAAATCCTGACTAAATTTACCGAAAATCAGTTGTTAATTAATGAGTAATAAAGAAGAAAAAAGGTTTTGAAAACAACTACTATCAAAAAGAAAATGCCTGTCTGACAATTTGAATTGGAGGATTCTAGTTTTCTCATAAAAAAGTAAAAAAGTCTTCGTAGCATTTTTCTTGTTAAAGTGTGATTTACCTTTAAAAAAAAAAAAAAAAAACAGCACTGAAATAAAAGGGTTGGAAAGAAATGTCAGTAAAGGCGGAGGTGGCATTAGCATTGATTCATCTGCGATCTTCTAGTGTCTACATCTCAAAGTAGGCAGTTTTATTTGGAAAGAGTGAACCTGATTATTTCTGGTAGAATTTCTTATTTCTGCTTGGATTTGAAAAATTATTTTTAGGCAGGACATCAAAATGCACGTCGTTACTCGTCGGAAACGTAATTGCACATAGTTTGGGCACGTCACCCACGTGCGAAACAAAAAATGAGCTGCATAACCTGCTGACCTCGAATTCAAAGTTGATCTCCTCTTAAATTACGATAATGTAACATTCCTTGACATTCCATGCCCTTTTGCGGAATTGCAACATCTTGATATTTAAGTGGAAGATGTTTACCTGTTAGTGCTTCAAGGTTCCTGTACTAGTGAAAGCAGCAAGTGCTGTTGCTAATGTCAAAACCGACGCGAATTTTTCGGAAAAATTAAACAGCCCAGATCCTGATTTGACAGACTGAAATTAAAATCCTGGGATTTAAACAATTTTAACGAGTTCAGTTCGTTAGTTGAATTGGATTTAGTAGCGCAAGAACCCCATGGGCTACACTGCGCCATCAACGATTTCGCTTTTCCTTTTATAGCGTCGTTAATTTAATCTGAATAAGGAGGTTAATCTGATATATGTGTAATCAGAGCTTCCAACTGCTACGACAAAATCGTAGTTTTTACGAACTACAGCCTTGAATAACGACGCTTCGAAAACGTGTCTAAACGTATACGATTTTCTTTTTTTTAATACGTTTTTGTTAGTTTCACATGTGGGTTTGTTTGAATGTATTTATGTATGTAACTCCTGAATAAAAGATATAATTCACGTTCTTTACAAATATAAAAGTAATATATTTAATGCTATTATTAATACTAAAGTCTAACTATATTACGTGTTGATGTATTATAAGTGCATGTAAACTTATCGGATATTCAATAGTTTTTAATATTTACCTTATGATCATTTAGATAATATTGCTTTTATGCTTGGTAATGTTCCAAATTTTTGTTTAAAAATAAACAAAATTAGTTTCTTGTAATAAATTATAAAAAAAAAAAAAGAAAAGAAAAGAACAAGAAGGAAATAAGAAAAAAAGAAATAAAATACTTTTTCAACCTAAACTGTAACTTTTCCTAAATAGGAAGTAAGTTATTCATTGCGTCTGTAACAATATTTGCTGTTAAATATGCCCTTCAAAACTCTGCTATGAGTTTAGATTTTCTAAAGTTTACAGCTCTGGGTGTAAATGGAAAAATGTGAAGAAGTTTAAAATTTTGATGTTTGCATCTGAAAAAATCGTCCTGATTCAAGTTGTTTTCTTGAATTATGATTATCCCGAACTTTTCTTAGCCCCCAATTGTTTAAACTAGTTAATGGTTGGTTTCAATACTGTATCCAAACAAATTGTCTCCGGTTTTTATTTGTTATCTAGAAACGAGACTATATACCACAAGTAGGACTTAATTTTAGAAATGAATCTTATTCACAGATAGCATAGACTAGAAATTGTAGACTACTGAATATAGGTATGCGGATAAATTGTTCTACAGTTTTAGTTACTTTTAAAAATGTGACAAAAGTACAAATGTCGATGATCTATGATCTTAAAACAACGTCTAAACCACTAAAAGGAATGCATGTACCGTTGAATTCGAGCACAGTGTTTTTAGTTCTGAGTTGTTGAAAAAAGAAAAATCTAAATTGCAGCGAACGGGGGAGTGATTTGTTAGGTATTTTCTGATTCATCCCCAGGGAGCATGTGTATGGAAATTTTAAGCTTATCGTCTTATTTTTAATCATTTCGAGGAACTGATTTAGGTTTTATCACTTTTCTAATCTTGGTTTATCCTCGAGACTATTTTTTTGGGGGGAGGGGGGGAAGGGGGCTTAATCTGCGTCTAAGACAGTTGAAAAAAAAAACCCACCGCCGTTGCTGAGGGCTGAGGATCGTCAAAGGTCAAGAAGATTTCGAATTTTCCATTCATTATCTTTTCTCTGACATGACCACTACTTTTTAATTCAAATCCCAAGTGCCAGGCTATCCAAGCGACTAAAATGATACATTCGACACTCATTCTTTCTGAACAAGAACTTTTCAGGCGCTATGTCACCTTGAATTTTCCTAAACACTCTTTCCTGGCCCCTAAGGTTTTCCAATTTTTATCTTTCTCTGGATAAGAACTTGATTTAGATAATCCAAACAATCATTTTCAGTTTCAGAAATACCAAACTAAGATGTTGGTTAGACATAACACTCACACTATATATTGTAGCTTTTAGTCCCTAGATGTTTTGTTGTTTCTGAAACCACTCGGGTACGCGAGCCCGAGTAGACACATCTATACTAAAATGCAACGTTTCTTGACAAAAACATCGTGACGTCAGCGTGACGTTAGCCTATGAAAAACGAGCTAGATAAAACGTCACAGCCTACTTGGCGAATAAGAGGAGATCACTGAGGAGATCACTTGTGAGCTCTTATTGGCTCCGCCCGTAGTGACTTCACTGCTAAGTTAAGTTGAATAGTATACCCGATTTAAGGCTAAATAAATACGGCTTCCGTTTTCATTAAGGTGGAGGTCCGATTTAGCTCAGAGCGCTCTGTTCTTTTGATCCAGACCAAAGGCCGAGCAAATTCCTGGTCTAGTACAGGCCGTATTCAAGGGGAGGGTTTTTAGGCTTCAAACCCCCTCCGAAAATTTTCAAAACTGTTCCAAAAAATACTTTTTATTATCCTTTTTGTGATGAAAAAAAGATTATTATTACTTTTTTTTAAATTTCACTTGAAAAAGAAAAGAAATACTGACAGGGGAAAATTATGCTGTGTACGTACATGTTAGTTTTTTTTTTTGTTCATTTAATTTTTAATACATTAGTCATCTTTCATATTTGCGCATGTGAAAATCTTTAAAGCTGCACATTCTCATTAAAATAACCTATTCTTACAAAAAGTGACAGAATGTACGAAGGAAATAAAATTTTATTGATCAGAGAGAGCTCACGAGAAATGTGTTTGGTAAAACCCTCCATGAAATAAAACAGTTGTTACGGCCCTGCCCAGAGGTATCGTTCCACTTGGAGGACTTTGTGACCACGACCGTTATTTAACGTAGTCCAGCCACCATTAGTAACGAGGGTGGATCTTTGTTTGGCTAGGATCGAACCCGGGACCCTCCGGATACAAGTCCGACGCATTACCGATCTGGCTACCACGGCCCACCAAGCTGTTTTAACGGACTCATTCTTCGTTTTTTTTTTTGACATTATTTATATTCGCTGCTGAAATAGAACATCAATTCATTTTAAGGTTACCGAAAAATGTTTGGCGCCAATTTTCGTCTTTGAAATATTTTTTTTTCCAAATTCATTTGAGCCCTTCCGAATCCTAAACTGGCCACATACACTTAAAACTACAGGTTGCACAAGACACCTTTAAGTGTGAAACGTTGTAGCACCAGCGGCACTCCCTGAGGGGTGCCACTTGACTCCCAATGGTGTCCCTTGAAGGTGCCATTTGATTCCATGTGGCACCATTGTGTGTCTTTTGGCACTCGATGGGTGCCCCATGTCACCCTAAGGAGCCAAATGGCACCTTAAAGTGCCATAGGGAGTCAAGTGACACCCCTCAAGGGGTGCCGCTGGTGCTACAATGTTTCACACTTAAAGGTGCCTTGTGCAACCTGTAGTTTTAACAGTGTACGACAAAAGTAATTTTTTCGCAACAATTTATAAGTCAAAACATAAAGAATCCAATCCATTCATTTTCTTGAGTACATTTAATAACGACTGCAAAAATGAGAAAGATTAATTTTCTGTCGGACCACTTGAAAATTGTACTGATTGACAAGAATTTTGCTAAATGAAACATTTATAGTGTTTCTATGGTAATTTTTGACGCTGATTTCAAATTTATCCAATTAGAATTTTTCCATCACCCACAGTTTTTGAGTAATCATGGGTTTTAAGCATTTATTTGTCCTATACTTTCTATATCACGCAATGATAAAAACTCATAATTAACGATTAAAATCCTGTCATAAAGACAACAAACGCCAGGTTTTCCATTATTACTGTGATGACAAGTTGGTCAATTTTAATGCCATCAATTTCTATGATATAGGCTACCTGAAATGTTACAGTGAATGGTACTGTGCCTACTTGCACTAAAAAAATTTTAGTAGACTTGAAACGAAGTACAGACATATTTTAGAATTTGATCTCTAAGTTTTAAAACACTTGTTTGGTACTATATCATAAAGTTAAATCAAAATAACTGCCTAAACAGTCATTTGTATTAGAAAAAAAATCCGCATTATTTATCCATTTCTTTTCTGTCCTTTTTTTTCAAATACTAATTTCATAGTATGTACTCTGCGGAGATATTTAACTTATTTTCGTGATTTTCAGTCCGTTTCCTTCGATTCGAGATTGTTACATTATTCTTCTTACTGCATCTGTCACCAGCTGCTAAACTGCACAGAAACTTTTCTGTCTAATCCCTGATTGTGCCGTAAAAGTGGTTTTACATACACACTCAGAAGAATTTGTAAGTTTTTTTTTTTTGTAGAATAAAAGGTTTTTCTACGTAGTTATATAAGACATGTTTTAAAATTATGTAACAGACCAATTAAATTTCTAGTTTCTTGATTTTTTTTCAAATTACTGCAATATCTCACTCTTTTGCAATTTTTTAAATAAGCTTTTCCGAAAGCAGAAACTCGTTTATTTAAAAAAGGAAAATTCACGTAAAAAATTATTTTTATTATTATCATCATCATCATCATTAAATTTTGATTTCATAGTATATAATACTCTGCGAAAAGATTTAGTTTTTATTCGTTGTTTTCAGTTCGTTTCCGTAAATAATTCGATTTGTTACATCATTCTTTTTACTGTGTCCCAGTCATTAGCCTCTAATCTGTATAGAAACTTTACTGCCTAATCACTGATTGTACCGTAAAAGTGGTTTTGCAGATACATTCATAAGAATCTGCAGGTTTTATTTTGGAATGAAAAGTTTTCTGAGTAGTAATAAAACACGTTTTCTGAAATTAAGCAATAGATCAAATGAATTTCTAATTACTTGATTTTTTTTCCCAAGATATTTTAATATCTCACTCTTTTACAATTTTTTCCCACATTTTTACGAAAGCATAAAATCGTTTATTTTAACAAGAAGTTCTGTCAAGAACTAAACGAGCCTACTTTCCCGTACATCGACATCGGCATTCTCGCATCTGACCATTATTCTCTTGATTATCTGAGACTGAAAATTATGCCAAACATACCTTTTTAGCACTTAGAGCTAATTTCGAAAAGCAAAATATACCCCTCTCATCAGATGAAACGGACTCGTAAAAAGTAAATAAACAAGTAAAAAAGTTTTGTCGCACCTTTTAAAGAATGTAACTGTTATAGTTCTTCCGTAGAAAAATTTCACAATCGTTTTCAAAATAAAAAATAATAATAAATAAAATAAAAGTACAAAGAACATCGAAACACATTTTATCAAAGAAAGGAAAAAAAACCTCGTTCGTTAATAAAAGGTCTCGAATTTTATTTTTAATCCGTTGCCAGTTGTTAAATATAAATAAAGAATAAAATGTTCGCGTGAAGGAAAAATTTTTGTTACAAAAAAAATCGTCTGCCAATGAAAAATAATAATAATAATAATAATAATAAATAAAATAAAACAAATGAATAAATAAACAAAAAATCGTCTGCACAGTCAGTCATTTTTTTTTTCTGAGCCTGCATTTCCGCCATGTTTGCGGAGTCGGGGTCGGAATCAGAGTCCTCACGGAAGATTACTCAGAAAAGTACTTTACAAACATTATATATCAAAACCATTTTCTTACAAAGTTAGTTTGAAGGAAATCCGACTTTAAGTTCACGATCAACATTCAACTTAAATTCCCCGTAGACGCTAACGTTAATTTTTTTTTCTGAACTGTTCAGTATTGAACGAAAAATGGTTCAAATCAAAAAGCGAAATATGAGAATGTATGGGAAAGCCTCTCCGAGATCTTTCAAACAAAAAAAAGTTTATTCCATTCGGACGGTTCACTCAAAAGTTATTAGGTGGGGAAAGGTTGCTTGAACGGTTCAATGTTGAACGAAAAATTGTTCAAATCGAAAATGTAAATACGGGAATGAAGTATCCTTGAAAAGATCTTTCGAACAAAAATAAGTTTGTTCAGATCGGACTGTTCACTCAAAAGTTAGCATCGCGGGACAGGTTGTTTGAACGGTTCAAAATTGAACCAAAAATTGTTCAAATCGAAAAATCAAATATGGGAATGAGCTGTACTCGCCGAGATCTTTCCAACAAAAAAAAGTTTGTCAAAATCGGAATGTTCATTCAAAAGTTATTAGGGGGGGGACAGACAGGCCGACAGACCGACCGACCGACACACAAATTCCCCTACAATTCCCCTATCAATACCCTACTTTCAAATTTTTAATTTTTCGATATTCATTTTACCTTATTATTTTTTTTACTTGGCGATATTTTTTGGACTTGGCGATATTTTTTTTTAACTTGGCGATATGTTTTGGACTTGGCGATATTTTTTAGATGCATTAAGCTACTTTTACTACTTTTTTCGTCTTTCTTTCATTTTTAACGGGAAAGTAGGCTAAAAAGGACAATCCGCATTTTGTTTTTCTTTTTCCCTTTTTTTTTAAATTTTAGATTCATAGTAGACACTCTGCGAAAATATTTAGCATGCATTCGTTATTTTGAATTCGTTTTTGTGAATCATATGTTTTGTTACATTATTCTTTTTACTGCGCCTCGGTCATCAGCCGTTAACCTGTATTGAAACTTTACTGCCTAATCACTCATTGCACCGTAAAAGTGGTTTTACAGACACAATCTCATGAACCTTAAGGTATATTTTTTCAAAAAATGGATTAATACGATATATTTATGTAACACTTTTTTGAAACTATGTGTTACATTAATAGAATTTCAAGTTTTTTTCCAAAAACAAAATAAAAACATATCACTGGAAAGTTTTTGAATAAGCTTTATATAACCAACCGGCAGAAAATCGTTTATGCAAAAGAAACCTTTAACATGAAATAATTAACTTATGCTGTTAACCTAATAAAGCATGCGACTTCCTAAAAAAAAATTTGATGGATGAAAACAATTAATAACCATACATCTTAAGCTTATCATGAGTTTTCACTCTTTTTAATGTTTCTTTCTTGGCAATACACGTGACAAAGAACTGGTTGTTAGTAAAGTTCGGCCTTGACCAGTCAGTTTTCTCTTGATTAATATTCAGGCCTATTATGAAACAAATATTTTTCCGTTATACTAAAAATCATTGCCGAATCTCGAATGCGTTTTCGTTTTTCATTAATTGTTCTTTAATATTTCCCCTTAAGTACAGCAACAGACTTTCACCTAAAAATTATTTTTTTGACGCTTATTTATTCAAACAGGGGAAAACTGAATGCTCAGACTTAAACTTTATTAACTGCTTCATAAGTTCATAACGTTAAAAATTTCCTGAAATGAAGCATAAAAATTTGAGAAATCATTGGAAAAAATCCGCGTAAACGTGCACCGATCAACCCTATTGAAAAAAAAAAGTAAATTTTGAAAGTTGACCCCTTGGTTATTTGTTAAAACTTAATTAAATAAGAATTTTATCGTATTATTACAATTATTCTGTTTTTGAAAATAACATTTTATTGAAAAGTGTTACGCTGATTATAAGTCCCAGAAAATGTGCCTAGCTTCGTTTTTGATCGGTTATGAATTTTTAAGAATTGCTAATATTAAGTTAGTAACTTTTCCCAAACAATAAGATTTTTTTAAATCAATTTACTGAAATTTTAAATTTGTATGATATTTTGGTAAATATTCTCTAAAAATGTTTAAATATCTTTTTTACTCATTGCTTTAAAATAATGTCAAGCAATTTGAAAGTGACTCCAAGAATTTTAATTTAGTAGCTAAAAAATGAAAGCATGATGCAGGAAATGATTTAAAAAAAAATGTTTTCATTACTACTCTTTATGATTTGGCCATTTGTCTAAGTTGACCGCCTAAGTACTGCACCGCGAGCGATCAAATTACACAGGTTTCACTGTATGAGCTATATATTGAATAAATGCCTTTGAGCTTGAAAAGTAAAATAAAGGTTATATAAAACACATGTCTCTCAAACTATTTTATCGAAAATACGAGGAACAATCAAAACATAAAAAATATAACCATCTGACAATTCTCCTCTTTATAGCTGCATTGTCTTTTGTTTTGCGAGTACTCACAGAACTTGAAAAATTTATCTCCTAGTTTTTATTTCGTAAAGCGTGTCAGACCCATACAAATACCTAGCTGAGTGATCTGTGACTTAAATATGTATTTTTTTATGGAGCTGCTCGTTTTGTTCTAGTATCCTAAAACAATTGTTGGAAAAGCTTAAAACGTGCTTTTTATACATGTTCTTTAATATTACTCAACATTTTACTGTAGTGTACGTATCCATACATCGTTACACCGATGTTGACAGGTACGGAAATATCTTATTTTAAATAATGCGCATTTTTTATGGAAAATTCAAATGCTTTTTTTTCTTTCGGTGTATGTAGCTTTGAAAAAAATAAAAAAGTTCTTATTGATCATTTGCTTATAAGCTGTAATTGAGGCATTTATATGTATTTTTTACTTTCGTTCATCTGAATTTAGCAGTTTCGTACACACAACCTGTTAAGTACTTTAATTAAAAAGTAAGTTCAAAAATTGTTTTCAGACTCAAATCTCGTATCTTATTTTATGAATTGCTGTTTGGCAAAATTTCGGTATAATAAATTTATGTTATGTTTAAAATCTCTAGCAAATGTAGCTAAACATTCAAAATTCCTTCATAGGTTGCATTTGGAAATTACTACTATTACCTTTATTCCTATCAAATATCCCAAAATTATTACTAGTGTCAATAATTATACCAGTGAATAATAAAAACCTGGTTTCATGAAATCCCCGGGTGTCTAAAAAAAATACACCGGTGACTACTGTCGTCCGTGAAAACCGCGTCTAGTACTCGCGAGCCGCCATTCCACTTAAAGAAAGGGGTGATGTGTTGTGAGTCAAAACTTTCCGAAGTTTTCAATTTAAAACTTGCATTTTTGCTGTCCTTTTGAAATATTCAACGAAACTATATATTTGAAATTAGCATCGTTATACGTTGTTTGATACAGCTTGAAATGTTTCTTATTATTCTTCCCCTTATTGTTATCTTACTTATCACCCCTATTTTGGTAAGATCAGAGAAGACCTGGCGCATGCGTAAATACGCGGAAGGTTTTACCTGAGAAAATCAGACAGTAGACTAGTTTTTTCATAACAAGAATCATTCAGAAACCATGCTATTCTGGATTTTTCCCATAAAATTTGGGTAATAATTTATCTGTCGTCTGAAATATACTTCTGTCTCCTAAGGTTCAACAATTTTTGTCGGTCTCAGATAATAATCATAATAATCACTTATTTTTGCTATCCTTATTTTTGCAAATCCTTATATCCTTTGCAATCCTAATCCCTTGCTATCCTTATTTTTTAATCATAGTTACATTCTATTCTGTTTCAAACGCTTGGCTTTATCAATAGTAATGACACATTAAATTAAAAATTAGATATCAATTAAAATTAGTAAATAAATTACCGTACCATCAATTTCTACTTTGGATTCAAAAAACGTTTCCTTGTTTTTCTAACTCATTTGTTTAGGGGAAAAAGAGTAGTTTTCATGTTTTTATGTCGTGCTATTTGTCGACAGGAATGGGTTCCAGATATCTTGAAGCAATGTTGAATTCGAGAGTATAAATCACACAACATTTATCTGAATCGCAGACGATGTCATGGTTAATGGAACATATGATAAAGTGAAAAAGTACTCCATTTTTCTCTTATTGTGTGATCTATTTGCGTGCCACCGAAGAATACATCTTTCAAGTTGCGCTGGATTCAAACAAGGCTTGTGCAAAAAACTTGATTCAATTTTTGAGCTCAGGCTCGTTTTTTGATGTAATTACTTTTTTTCCCCTATTCGTAAAATATGGATTTTTAAGGTCGCGGAAAGTATGTGGAACGAATGTGACTCATTTCATGGCAAATGATCATTATTGAAAAGAAAAAAATAAATGGCGCAGAAGTTGCTTTTATATTTTTAAGCAAAGCGCAGGAAAAGTTTTTTTTTTCATTACTCATTTCAAATAGCATTTTCAAAAAACAATTTAGTTAATTCTATGTATGGAAAGTCCGTCTTAATAACTTATAGAACAGAGTTTTTATTGCAGTTTCAATTTTGTTTCAATAACATTTTTAGGAGTTTGTACTATCAACATAGAACAAAAATATTGAGGGAGAAAATGTTCAGTGCTTAACCCATTAATGCCTAGCGTCCCTTTTTAGGGACTCTAGGCATTAATCCAAAAAAGGCATTAATCCAAAAAAGGGTCTGAATTTCCCCAAAATAAACATTTCAACCAAATAATAGTGTTCAATTAGTACCTTGGTATTGTTTCAATTCGTTATTAACAGATTGCAGCAGATAACCATTGTAATGTGTGTTTTGTAGCCGGTTTAATATGATCTTTATCAAAAATTACATCGTCCACAATTTCAAGAAAAAAAGCTAAGTTTTCAAAGTTATTCCCAGCTTCCCAGTTTATGTTAATTGCTGATTTTATTTCTTCTTATAAAATGTCCTTTTAAATATTATATCGTAGGCATAAAAAAAATTAAGTAAAAAAAGTATGTACCCTCTGGGCAGGGTGTCAATGATTTAAATCAATTGATTTAAATCAGTGATTTAAATCGCGATTTAAATCAATTGATTTTTTAAAAAAAATCATTGATTTAAATCACTTTTTATTTTAATCCTTAAAAAATTCTCTTGGACAATCCCAATTTCATTATTTTTACCATTTTCTTTTAGAGCTTTGATTTCCATCTAATAAATGGAAAAGTAATCCTACTCATCCCCCCTCCACAGATGCTGGAAGGTTGCAGTCCAAATAATATGTATGCAAAAATAGTGCTATTTGTTGTCTAATATGTCAAATAAAGAAAATGCATGCAGCTGCAGGGCAGGTGTTGCAAAGAGTGAATTGAGGGGGGAGGGACATGATAGAATGTGTGTGATATACTTTCAGTGAAAAGAAAAAACAAAAACAACCAAAAAGAAGATGAATTTTCTATGCCTTGCATTAGCAACTGGGGGGGGGGGAGGGGGGGGCAGTCTTTATTAGTGGCTGAAATGGAACATATTCCAGCTTTACAAAACAAAAGCAAAATAAAGAGGGGAGGGGCTGAATGAAGTGAGGATTCGGTTGAGCTTCCTGCCCCATTTGATTTTTATCCTAGCTAGTAGACAGGATTATTTTCAGATTGGCTCCTAACACTTTTTTCTGGGTTTCTTACTGGTGAAGCTTTACTTCAAAGGTGTTTTTGTATTTTTAAAAACTTAAAGGTAAGTTGTTCATAAATAAAAATTAATTAATAACTGAAGTTTCTAATTTTTTTTTTAAAAATCAAAAAAATCCGATTTAAATCAAAAAAATCTGATTTAAATCAAAAAAATCTGATTTAAATAAAAAAAATCCGATTTTTTTGATTTTTTCAAAAAAATCATTGATTTTTTTACACCCTGCCTCTGGGGTCTGTCGTAACTTTTAAGGAACGATTTTTCTTTCCTTAATACAAAAAAATATTTTTGACATAATATTTTTTGTATTATTTTTCCTGTCCATTAAACACTGTTTGTAACAAGTATACAAAATATCTTTGGGGAAAAATGTCAGGCATTAATGGGTTAATTGGGCATCTTACTATTTCGACAGGGTTATAGGCGTTTGGAAGTTTACCGAAAGCAGCCCTCACTTACAAAGGGTTTAACGTTTTAAAAGATTTTTGACCTTCATTTGAAATTTATAAATTAACTAGCACCAGCCTATCTGGTCCCAAAGCCTGTCGCTAATCGTCATTTTTGCATTCGTATTAATTGTAGTTAAACTTACAAAAATGTTCATGTCTTTTGTTTTTGGAAATTTTAAGAAAGGCAACATTTGTCATTGCTTTTCGTCATAACATTTTTTAGAAATAATCCTACTAAAAAGTATCGCTAAATTTTATCCAATCCTTCTGTAACAAATCTTTCAAACTTTTTTTTCATGATTAAATCTTTTTCATTCACTAACAGTTGAATAACCTTTGTTACTTTGTTTGTTTTAAATTTTTTAATTAAAGAGTTCAGCAGCAATGCACTCTCTAGTGGCTCTTTATGTACAGCTCGTTTGTTACGCGCACACGCATTTTAACACTAATTACAGCATGTTAAAATGAGTTAAAACTGGTCCTTATTTTGTGAGGTATTGCTGTCCGAACTTTAATGAACTTTAATCTTTTGTTTAAATTTAATCGCATGCTGGATATTGCTAATATTCACGACCTTGGTGCTGATATCAACAAAGTTGTTGGAAACATAAAAGATTTTGATGATCTTGTATCACAATACATTGATTGTAATAACACTAAATTGAAAACATAGCTAGTCGGTCAAAAAATCGGCTATGAATTTTTGCATTGAAAATATGCACATCATCTTATTGCTTTTCACATTTAACTTCCTGGCCTCTTTTCTTTTTTTATGTAAAGTTAATATTTAACTGTTTTTTGTTTGTTAATTTATTTATTAGTACTATTAGTGTAAAGTAACGTCATCTACCACAACCGGTTATTTGGCCTGCTACGGTAGAAATAGGTACGTATTAAGTGTTGATATATTTAGTGTTATAAAAAATATGTTGTTGCTTCAGGACCAATTATATAGGTTTTGGACGAAATGAACCAAAAATCATGTCGTGGTTGAGTAATGAACATTCCTAACTGAGAAAGATAGTAATTCAAAAATATTATATCAAAGAGCTCTTAATAATTCTATTACAGCAGGGCTTAGGAAAACTGAAAACTTTTAACCCGAATAGCTTTATACCAGGAAACTTTAGAATTAGAAAATTCAATGCTAGAAAAATTTCTGCAGAGATATTAGATTCCAACCATATAACCATTTGGAACAAGCAACTGGCAAGCACAAAAATCACCCTTTGACGACAATAAAGACATTTACTGATGGTTATACCTCGGGTTTAAAGGATTTTTATTGTGGAATGGGGGGGGGGACAATCAGAAACATGCTCTAAAAGTGGGTTGAATTGATTGTTTAATTATCACCTAAATTAAACTTTGCGAAATTAAGTGGTTTCTCTGTCTTTTAATTGATTATTGATCAGTTCACGGGTTTTCTTCATTTTGTGGGACTGCATTTCTGAAAAAACATATTCATCTTTCTCGTAATATTGGTCTCAATTTAACCCATTAATGCCTGAAATTTTTTTCCAAAGATATTTTGTATACTGGTTACAAATAGTGTTTAATGGGCGGGAAAAATAATTAAAAAAATATCATGTAAGAAATATTTTTTTATTAAGGAAAGAAAAATCGTCCCTAAAAAGTTACGATAGACACCAGAGGGTGCATACTTTGTTTAACATTTTTTTTTCTGCCTACGATATAATATTTAAAAAGAAATTTCATCAGAAGAAAGAAAAACAGCAATTAACATAAACTGGGAAGCTGGGAAGAATTTAAAGAAATTAGCTTTTTGTTCTTCAGATTGTGAACGATGTAATTCTTGATAAAATCATATTAAAACTGCTACAGAACACACTTTACAATGGTTATATGCTACAATCTGTTAATAATAAATTAAAACAATACCAAGCTACTAATTGAACACTATTATTTGGTTGAAATGTTCATTTTTGGAAAATTCAGGTCCATTGTTTGGACCGTCCCTAAAAAGGGAGGCTAGGCATTAATGGGTTAAGATTTAATTGGCGTCTCTACTGAAAAATGTTCAAATTCACCCCTCCTTAGTTTTCTCAAGTCATTCATCCTGATCAATAAAATAAACATTAAAGAAAAACCATAGCGCCAATAACACTAGTAACTTTTATTTCTTCTCAAAGAGCATTTTACAATAATGCACCATATAATCCTTCGCTTTCTAAATTTAGAATATTTCTCTTCTCCTCTCAACCCCCCTCTCACCGTCTGGTCAGAGGAAAAAATCGATTCCGGCTTGTAAGGGTCTTTTCGCCTTCACTCCACACCCCAAACTAAAGACCTTTATGTTCTGCGGTCAGAATCCTTGACAGATCGTTGTGAATATAATATTTTATGACTCTAGACAACTGTTGCTAAGATACGGTATACACAGTGGGTTTAGATAACAAGGGTATAAGTCCTTTAGATACTATTTTTAGTTCCAATGATGAAGGATCTGCACATTATTTTCCTCTTCATTCAGGATGTCCCATAATCTAGTTGTAGGAAACGAAATAATCAGAAAAGCGATAACTTTCAGAGCGTCAAAGGATTTCTTAGCTTTTTTTTCCTTCGGAACTTTTATAAAAATGAGCTGTGGAAGTGATGAACAAATTTCATTTTAATGTTCGACAGAAACCCAACAAGACTTTCTTTTCGTTTTTTTTTTTTTTTGAATCCACACTGCAAGAAATGAACTGTTGTTTTTACAGTATAATACTGGCAGCCGAGGTTCCAATTTAATACTGTAAAATACACAGTAATTAACTGCAAAACTAGCAATTTTACAGTTATTTACTGTAAAGTTAGCAATTTTACAGTTTAGTACAGTTAAAGTAGAAATTTTACAGTTTATTACTATAAAAGTAGCTGTATAAAACTACAAAAATAACAATAATTTTTTAGAGTGCACTTTAATTGGAATGTATCGAAATCAAAAGGAGTCGAAGTTAGAGGCTTTGAAATTCCTGGAATTCCCTTTTCACCCCGTCGACGCCCTAGTTAAAACTGTCAAATACTGCCACGCTGTCAACAATGCTTTGTTGTTTGAACTTGTTAAAGAGTGATGCTCAAAATGTGAGTCTGGTCCAGTGACTATTTTATTTACTTTTTAATTGAAAATTTTGTTTTCTTTATTGTATTTGATGAAAACTTCCGCATGGCGTAATAGGGGTTTGAAGTTATGTGTCAATTAATCAAGCCTGCCATTTAGAAGAGTCGGTAAAGAAGGGGGAAGGGGGCGGCGCTTTTAAAAATCAATGTTTTTGCATGTACCTGGGCGTGGCTTTGTTGCTTTCAGGCAAAATGTGCATTGAGAGTGCACTTTTTGCCCCCCCCCCCCCCCCTTCCTCTGAAAAGTTGGAAATAGCAGGTCTTCAATTAATGCCTGAAAATCCCTGTAGTTATACGAAACGAGTTTTTTTTTCATTCTTTTTTTTTTTTTTTGAAACATGACGGAAAAAATAATTTACAGCATTTTTATTTTTTTTGCATCGAACTAATACACTTAGAATCTTAGCAAGTTTTTAAAACTGTCACGTCTTATATCATACCAAAGTTCAAATTTTTAGTGTTTTAAAATCATTGATTTTTTTTTTTTTTTGCATAAAACTTACATTTATTCATTTGCTCAAAAGTAAACTGATTTTCAAAATTGCTTAGTTGCCTACATATAGCCTTTATATGGAATTGCTAAGGTGACCTTACATCCCATTCTGAACCGGCAGTCCCATTTTCAGGTATGCTGTTTCGTTTTCCCAGCACATTTTAAAATGTCTCGTTTTCTGAAGAGACAGAACAGAAAACTGAATGCTTTAATTAAAAGTCACTGGATAGAGCTGCTTAAGCATTTTTATACACATAAATTTAAATCATATACAATTATTTTACATATTTAATGTTGACACTCATAGAAAGGGTGTTTTTGCTTATGGTTAATTTGAGATAGCCTAAACGAACAGCTGCAAATCATAGTTCTGAAAGCAATGCTGATTTTAACTTAAATTGTATGAAATTATGACAAGAATTTCATTCTTATCTAAAACTATTACACTGTAGAAAATGAATGTTGTTTTTACAGTATAATACATCTAATTTTATAGTAATAATTTGTAAACATTTCTAATTTTACAGTAATAAACTGTAAAATTGCTAATTTAACAGTTTATTACCGCGATCGTGTGCATTTTACAGCTTTAAACTGGAACTTCTGCTGCCATTATTATACTGGTGTTTTTACAGTATAATACAGCTAAATTTTACAGTAATAAACTGTAAAACTGCTAACTTTACAGCAAGAAACTCTAAAGTTGCTAACTTTACAGTATGAAACTGTAAAATTGCTAGTTTTGCAGTTTATTACGAAGCATTTTACAGTTTTATATTGGAACCTCAACTGCCAGTACTATACTGTAAAAACAACAGTTCATTTTTTGCAGTGTACCAACAGTACTCAAGCAAATTTGTAGGAAAAATTACATCAAATCTTTTAAGCGTTCATTAATGTACATATCTGTCATTAACTATTGTTTTTAAAAAGATTTTTTTATTTTTAAAAATGCACTTGCAGATGCCTAAAATGAATACTGTCCCGTTTTGAGGAGGGAAAATCGGTCACCTTAAGAATTGTCCGTGTATGCAAAACTACTCCTGGACGAATTTCTTGTCCTTGCTCAAACGTCAAGCAGTTTTGTGTTCCGATAAATCCTCGCATCGACCAATAAGAGAGCCAGGAACTCACAACCAGAACCTTCCAATTTCACAGCTCTCATGTATTATTCGTAATGTAATCCTCTGTTTTTCTTCCCTTGCGTCAGACGGTCATGTACGTGTTCGACTTGTAACGAAAATGTATTGGGGAGCCCGGGCCATTTGTCTCCGTCACAGAACAGCTCCGACCGTATCAGTAACGTGTGTTCGTTCCTTCTCTATTTGGGACTCAAGTGCAAAGGAAGATTCGTATTAAGGCTTTTCCCTGTCGAGCTGGCGTATCAGACATTTTGTTTTACATTGTTTATTGCGTGTGAACCTTTTCAGGGTTAGAATAAATGTTTTGGGAACCGGACAAGTCTGTTAACATTTGAATGGGCTAGTTGATAAAGGTGATATATGACAATTTTTTAAATTTCAAGACAAAGCTTTCAAAAAATGTTGTTATTTTTTTTCAAATGAATTTTTCTCAACGGGTAAAATGGGGTCATATTCTTACTTACAAATCATTTCTGTGACTAAGGGGACATGATACTGATGGACTCATCACCTTCATCCATGGTAACAAGTAAGTTTCAAAAATTATCACATATCACCTTTATCCACTTGCCCCTTCATTTTCATAGTTCTTTACATCTTGTGACAATAAGTGTACCATTTGAAAATGGGGACTTTTAACAGGGACGCCCCAACTTAAAAGTTTTGAGACTGGGAAAATTTCCAATTTGTCGAAGGAAAATCGAATTTTATCGAATGATAAAATATTATCATGCACAAGTATCAAACATACATAACATCTAATGAGAAAATAAATTGGGCATAATCCAAAAAAAAAAAGTAAAAGAAAAAAGAATCTCAACGTTGCAATAGTATTGTCTTAAAGTTTGATGACAAACAATATGTCGATTGATACTATCTTTCAGTTTTGCTCCGCGATCTTTTTTTCTATCACTTTTTACTTTTTAATGTTTTAAGCACATGTTTGTGTACCTCATAGTCTGTTTCATTTGTTTTTTTTTTCTATTCTTTTATTAACTAGATAAAGAAACACTTGACCGCATATAGTTTAAATTCTTTGATTTATCCCGTTTTTTGTTCAGTTGACTTTTAATAGTTCTAATTACATAAAACCAAGTCAAGACATATGTATTCCCTTGGATACACAATCACCAGTGTTTACAAACATGAGTTTTTGAGATATTTGAAGAAATGCGACTTTGATTCCCCGCAGAAACTGAGGTCTGTTGCTCTTTTCGTGCTTTATTTTCGGCAGAAAACAAATGAACAAATGTGTACAGTTTAACTAAAGACAGTAGATGACAAAAAGACTAAAGAATGAAAAAAGAAAAAATTATATTATGCGGTTTACTTGCCTAGGGCAGTGAGCTCAGAATCTGCAGTGCAATTTTGTAGAATAAAATTATTCTACAAAAAGCTCTTCAAGGAATGGAACTCTTCAAACCCGCAGCGTTGTTCCTGTATATGCATCCGTACCCGTACATTGTCTTCTGATTTTTAAAAATTCAATGGAAAAATTAAAAAATAAATAAATAAATAAAATGAAAAACGGGAATAGGGAAGGTTGATTGAAGATTGGACAAATATAAGCGCATAAAAACAGTAGTAAAATAGAACGTTTAACGAGAATGCAGAAAGATTTGTTCGCAGCCGATAAATTATGGGCACGCTACACACAAAAGGTTTTTGTTTTCTAACTCGGCTTTTTTTCACACACACATCCTATTATGCTCAAAATGGAATTTTTATTCATCATTTGGAGAACGAAAACTTTCCATGGTTTATTTTAATATCTCAAGTTCACTCTTTAAACTTGTTTTAATACTTTTTTCGAATATTCGTTTGAGAAAATCTTTCTGGTTCAATCTTTTCTCTAAGCTGGACGCACGACACTGATGGCGATGAATCATCGATGTTTTTATCAAAATATCGCTATTTGTATGATCGATGAATTATGGTTGCTGTTTTTCAAGCATCGATGTTTTACAGTCAACGCTGTTTTTACAAATACAAAATTCAATATTATCAGAAAACTTTCAATAAATCCTAATGATTTTAAGAACTAATTAAATTTTAAACAAAGAATTTGATATTTAATTCGGAAATATACAAGCAATCCTTTCTGATTTGCATTTAAAATAGGTTCTTGGGTTTCACACAAATGGCCGTTGGAAACAAAAAATGACAGCTGCCTCAGTTTTTTTTTTAATGTAACTAACCTCTTCAGTCCTAAGGTGAAGGTACACACATTCGTACTTTCAAAGTTCTTCGTTTATATTTGGTTGCAGAACAAATTATAACGAAAAAACTAAGCATTATAAACTCTAAGATTATAGCATTTATGTTTCATCAATCCCAAATCTTTTATTCTATCTATTATTCAGACCTAACAAAAGTTTAAAAGCTTGAAATTCATGTTTAAAAAAATTCAGGACTGAAGAGGTTAAGAATGAAGATATCTATTTTCAATCTCGATAATTATTCGTTTCAAGGAACAAAGAAAAGAAAAGTGGAAACCTGTAGCAGCTACTTCTTTTATGTAGAAAATAAAGTATTTCAATTTTACTGAATATTTTTTTTCACTTTTTTCTTCAAGCGAAGAAAAAAAGAAAAGAAAATATTCAGAATCTCTTCAGTTTTCCTAATTTAGCAATATTGGGTTTTCAGATAAAAGGGATTAAATTTCTTCTGCAGTGCAAAATTTTATACGAAATGTTCCAAAAATTCTCTTAAAATTACCAAATCAGAAAACCATCTTCTGTACATGTTCTGCCTCGTAAGTGCTTTTCTATAAAGTTTGTTCCAAGTATGATTGATCAGGATTTACATAGGATTAAATGTCTTCCCTAGAGCCGAATGTTTAAGTTTTTTTTTCTTTTTTTGAAAGGCTCAAAATTTAGCGAAAGATTTTTATTGAAACAATGAGCCAACTGAATGAGTAAATAAACAATTAAGGTTTAAGTATTACGAGGGCGGGGGGGGGGGGGGCGCTGCAGACAGGATTTTCCCCCTTCAAAACCTCACAATTAGTTTATTCATTTTTAGTATTTGTTAACTACTTACTGTATTTTTGGCACATTTTATTTTTTCGCGCTATATTTACGATACGTTCAGCTTTTTTTCATGCGTTTCTTTCTTTCTTTTTTTTCTTTTACCTAAAAATAGAAAAATAAGTTAAAACTACCTAATAAGAGTCAAATTATTTTCCCACACAATTAAATATAGTTTTTCAGCGAAATTAAAAGAAAATTTTGACGCTAAAATATACTTTTGTTTCAAGCACACGAACTACAAGAAGATCCTTTCGAAGCAAACTAAAAAACTTCACACTAAGGACGAATAATTTTCATTATAAGCGGACTTTCACAATATTTATTAAAAATTTTTAATAATTGTTGAACAACACGACTTTTTAGTGATGTATAAGTCTCCATAATTATCAGAAATATGGCTAAACAAATGAAACTTTTATAGAACCGAAATATCTTCTATACTAATATCTAAGTGTTTGTTTTCTTGTGGTTATATATAGTTAATTATCTTATTTCCATTCGGGACTAGTAGTCCAGTCACTTTAGCCAAAAAAAATGTGTTTCTTCGGAATAATTTTAACCTAAAGTTTTTCTTCGCACAGAGCTTTGTTATATCATTGTGAGTGACCTCTCAAAAGTACCCGACATTTTGGTGTACGCTTCGACCCTTTTGGGGGGGGGGGGGACTGGGGAAGAGCGAAAAAAGTTATTGTCAATATATATTAGGCAAGTAGAGTGTCATTTTTTATGTATTTTTTAGCTGAATCGAATGGAAGCATAATAAAGTTGATATCTACATCTAAAAATTAAAAATCTGGTTAAACTTTTTAAATATTTTTTGAGTTTGAGGGATTTTATGAAAAATAAATAATTATTTCTTTAAGTGTTTTGTTTAAAAAAGTCCGTGAACCAAAATCCGCAAATCAAAATGAGCGAAGCGAAGGACAGCAGGGAGGAAAGGGCAGGTGGTTGGAATGTTGAAATACCAGTACACCCGTCCCTGTGACTCCAACCCCCCCGCCCTCTTAATACAGTCGTCCTAGGGGTCAGTGTTTTATCGTTCACGTTACTGAGAAGTGCGTTAAATTCTGTGCTCTGTTTTTAAAACACGTGTTCCCTGCGTGTGCATAGTACTTCAAATGACCATGTTGTGTGCAATTTGTGGCAACGCTTTACTGTGTAAAAGCACAAGAGACAAGATGGAAAACTTTCATTGTTCGCAAATAAGACTTCAGTTGAACTTCACGTGGATTGCAGTAGGGACTATATCCTTAAAACAAGTATAGCAGCATTTAAAAGAAAACGAAATGCTGAAGAAGCAGCCTCGTCACCTAGTACTACTGAAACAAGAATGCGAACGGCATCATATTTTAATTTCAAAGAATGTTGCTTTTTTGTGGAGACGAAGCTGTTGTGGATATAGAAAAGAAGAAGGGCAAGAGTTCCGAAAAAAATAATAAAAATGGTTTCAACACTCGAATTTAAAAATACTGTGAAGAATATGATACAAACAAGAAATGATGATTGGGCGAAAGTTGTTAGCAGCGTATCATTTATGAAATTGATTTGGTTGCAGCTGATGCCAGATATTATGCTACTTGCTTGGTTAAGTTTTCAACGAAAGCATCAAAGGTGACTAGGTCGTCCAATAGAACAGGGTGTAGTTGACGCTGTGGATATGATTTATTCCTTCATTGAGACAAATGATGATTGTCAGTTCACCCCTTCTGGACTAAAAGACGTACTTAATGGTTTAAACTGGAAGCCTGATGACAAAACCATTAAGAAAAAACTTACTGCGCGGTACGTTGATAGGTTCGTGATTACCAACAAAAAGAAAGGACCAACTATTCTGTGCTTTCGAGACACAAATTATGGTGTGTTATCCAAAGGGTATGAAAATAGAAAATCTGATCCAGAAAAGGAACAATTGAGAGTCATAGAGAAGGCAGTGGAGATCATTCGTCAAGATATACGCTACCTCACATACTGCAGTATGTGAGGTAGATACATATCCTCCCAATACTAAATTTTTCTCTGACATCAATGCCAGTGTACCCAAGTCATTGTTGTTTCTAATAGAAGAAATCGTTATTAAAAATAAAAAAGGCACTGTAGAACCTTTACAAAAGAAATTACACTGCTATCTGTCATGCCTGTCTGCAGTTCGTCCCCGGTCATTCATATCGCCCCTTCTCCTTGGAGTAACTGCTTATTTCCATAGATACTTTTCCAGACGTCTGATAGACATTTAGTCAAGCTTAGGGTTCTGTACTTCCTACAAAGAAGCCCTTCTGTCTGAATCAATCTGTATGAGCAAATTCCTGGGTGGAGTGGATTTATGGAGCTTTTAACAGAACATGAAGAATACTATAAATCATGTGTCATGTACTTACCATTCGTAGACCATCCTCCAAGTAATTATGATACAATTTACAGTACATTGCTGTATATTCTTGAAGATGGTTTTAAATATGGTCACACTATCTGTGTAAATAAAATTTGACCAACCTCTATTTATTAAAGCAAGGGAAATTGTTGCTTCAGACAATAACAATTCACGGGTCTCCAAAATAATTGTGAGACTAAGAGGTTTTCACATGTGCATGTCTTTTCTCGGTTCAATTGGCTTTATCATGACTGGAAGTGGCCTCAAAGAAGTAATGAACACTATTTACGCTTCTCATTCAGTTGACAATTGACAAGACATGCTTACTCTCGAGCTGTTAAAGCTCATACACTTTTGCAAATAGCTTTATCTAAAACAATTTTCAGTGCCTTTGACTAGTGATGAAAAAAATTTCATGGACATTTACCTCAAAGAAGTTCATAAAACAACACTTTCATTTTTTGAGGTGGAAGAATTGAAAATCCTTAGTGATGTGAAAAGTAAATTTCAAAATGAATGCTCCAATTTGAAACACAGAGGACCAACTTCACAATCATGGATCCAGTATTTGGATATAATGTTAATCCTTAAAGAGTTTATAAGGGCTGAAAGGATAAGTTATTGGGCGTTATATTTGACTGCAATTAAGAGAATGTTACCCTATTTCCATGCTGCGGGACATTTTTTGTACTCCAAAAGTGCCCACTTGTTTGTTCAAAACATGGAAATGTTAGAATTATCAATGAATGAAGGCACCTTTAAAAGGTTTATGTGTGGATGCCTAAAGTTAGGGACTACACTGTTCTGTAGCCTGTGGAAATTGTCATGGACAGTCTTGCTTAAATTCTGCACCAATGGACGGGATCTCTGAAAGTGATGTTATCAGTGGCACCGAAGAAATAGAAATGATGGACGGGATATGTACTGAACAGGTTTTCTACAACCAAGAACAGGTGAGAGAAACTATCAACACTTTGTAGTTTCAAAAAAGAATTTTTTTTTGTAATATAATGATGTATGTCCACTGTTCTAATGATATTTTTCCAATGTACGTTAACGCTTAACTAAAATTTTTTACTACCAGCCTAGTTGGGCCTAGAGCCTGTTGCTGGTCGTCATCTTTTGTATTTGTATATGTGACTTTTTTCACATAAAAAACCCTCCTCACTAAGAAACTATTGACTTTATTAACATGATTCTGTTTTCATTCGACTCAGCATGAAAAATACACAAAAATAGACACCCCACTTGCTTATATACTTAAAGCATGATTTTTCGGCCCCCCCTGCTTCCCCCCTTAAAAAGGGGGGAAGCGTACAGCATAATGTCGGGTACTTTTGAGATTTTACTTAGAACGACATGAAAAGGCTTTGTGTCAAAAAAAACTTCGGGTTAAAATTATTCCGAAGAAAAATGCTAAAGTTACTGGACTATAGCTGTAATTAAAATAATTGAAGTCTTGATCCAAAATTGGTATTTTTTTTCTTCATTAATCTTAGCCATGCTATATTTTCTCACTAGTGTTCAATTTTTTAAATTTTTTTGTGGCTCCCAGTAAAATAGTAAGTTTTCTGCGTTATATTTCAGCGATTGGTCTTGAATCATTCTAGATGAAAGGTCCACTAAAAAAATATGAGTTTCGAATCGCAAAGTATCTAGTAAAGCGCAACACACATTTTTTAGAAACCTTACTAATTATTGTTTCAAAATCGAAGTTTAATGCTTTTTCTTTTAAAAAACTCTCACTAAGTTGCTTTACGCAATTGGTGCATGGAGGCTTTTGAACAACATAATCAGTATGACATGTAATTAAAATTTCATAATTGAAAAGGAAAATTTTCAATCTTTGTGTAAACTATTACCCTAGACAACAAAAACTAACCAATTAAAGTACATTGTAAATGTTTTGAGCGTATTGTAGTTGATAATAAGTAATTTAAAAGTAATGTCGAATAAAACCTTGATTTTTCTTTAATGTTTTTTGTTTATTTTGAGTTGTGTCACTTCTATTGACGGAGTGCGCGATTGTGTTGAAAGATAAAAACAATGTCTTCTTTAACTTTTACTGTACTGCAGTACTCCCAGGAGAATTTTCGAACTTTAGGTGCAAACTATTAATTTAGATGACAAACACCAACCAGTTAAAGTACATTATAAATGTTTTGGGCGTATTGTAGTTGATAATAAATAATTTAAAAGTAGTGCCGAATAAAACCTTGATTTTTACTTTCTTCTATATCTAATATATAGAAGAAAGTATTGGTTTCGTGAAAATTTTCGAATGTCGAATTTTGACGGATTTGCACGTTTTGAGGTGCGCTGAGTCCATTTCGACCATTTTTGGAAAATGTCTGTCTGTGTGTGTGTGTGTCTGTGTGTGAGTCTGTATGTGTGTGACCAGTTTTTGTGGCCGCGCTAGAGCAAAAACTACTGCATGAAATCGAACAAAATTTTTTGCACATATGTACCACCATGTGAACTGGTGCACCTGACTTTGTTTAGCGAATTCCTCCAAGGGGGGTGGAGCAATCGCACGTGTTCTGCGCGGGAGTGAGTGCTATATCTCATTAAGTAACCGGCGGAATCAAACGAAAATTGGTCCATAGGTAGACCCTACTGAGTACAGGTGCTGATTCAATTTGTTTGTCAATATCTCCAAGGGGGGTGGAGCAATCGCACGTGTTCTGCGCGGGGGTGATTGCTATATCTCAGGAAGTAACCGGCGGAATCAAACGAAAATTGGTCCATAGGTAGACCCTACTGAGTACAGGTGCTGATTCAATTTGTTTGTCAATATCTCCAAGGGGGGTGGAGCAATCGCACGTGTTCTGCACGGGGGTGACTGCTATATCTCAGGAAGTAACCGGCGGAATCAAACGAAAATTGGTCCATAGGTAGACCCTATTGAGTACAGGTGCTGATTCAATTTGTGTGTCAATATCTCAAAGGGGGGTGGAGCAATCAAAAGCGCTTATTTTGTCATTGCACCTACTGTATCTCGGGAAATATTGCTGCGATTTGAATGAAATTTGGAATAACACTAACCCAATATGGAAGCAAGCATTGATTAAATTTTGGCGCCAATCGCCCCAGGGGTAGGGTGGGGTGATTTTTGCGCTTAGTCAACAATGCGAAAAATTAATTCATTAAAAAATCGCTTTCACGCTATTTAATTATCAAAACAGCTGAAAACTTTCAATGATTTGAAATTTTTAACTGTTGCCAATTTCTTTTTACTAACAAATAAAATGTTTGCAAATTATCTAAACAAGGCTTTTGCAATGATTTCCAATTTCGCTCATTGATTCTGCATTTGCAGGGTTATTACGATAATTGGGAAATTGGAGCTGTCTCCAATTACTCGGGCGAGTACGTATTTTATTTTGTAACCGGAATTCATAAGATAGATATAGAAGAAAGTTTCGTGACGGCCACGACAGCTAGTTCTCTAATGTTTTTTGTTTCTTTCAAATTGTGTCACTTCTACTGACGGAGTGTGTGATTGTGTTGAAAGATGCAAACAATGTCTTCTTTAACTTTTACTGTACTGCAGTACTACCTTTCGTTTTGATCGTAGCGATAACACCCTTCTCTTACAGTAACTAATTAACGGTAGCTAACTTGGTGCAACAGAGGGGAGGACGAAAAAAAAGCACAGATGCATTCATTCAAATGATGTTCTTTTAGGAAACACCAATTTAGACTGCAAACAAACATCTGTTCTGAGCGAGCTGGAAGTGGAGGAATGGTCTGTCAAAATTTTGGCATTTGCTTTGCACTTAGAAACCGTCGACTGGAAAATAGAATACCCATGAAGTGAAGAGTGGTTATTTAAAAATTTACTGCAAATGCGAAAGGTAATCAGTATCTGTCTGATTTTCGTGTTATTCTGAACTTAAGCTGTGTCATGAAAGTTGCTTAATTGGTTGGGGAATTTTTCTTTCTCACTCTACTATCTAAACCTCTTAGAACAACTAAACATCTAATCTACGGTTCCAGTTAGGAGCAATGATATTTCTGTACCTCAGAGCCAGACCAGCCAGGCCCGTCATTTCGGTTTTCAGGGGGGGGGGGGGTCAATTGTCCCTCCCTGACTTTGGGAAATCCTTGTATTTTTATGAAAGTAGGCGTAGTTTTAGACATTTTTTGGCAAATTTACATTGTTTACACACCCTTTGCCCCCCCCCCTCCCCTGGAAAAATTCGAAATGACGGGCCTGAGATCAGCTTTCGTCTAAAAATGGCAATTTTCACTTTATTACTGCATTGTATGTAGAATCTTATTCCGCGTCGACCCATGATAAAGTAATTTTATGAACAGAAATTCATTCACAAATATTTAGTAGCACTAAAAGAGCGCGAGTCCCATCCTTTGTATGCATCAGACAAATAATTTAGCGCTCTTTTGAAAAGTTACGAAAATGGACTTATGTTTATCTGGGTTTGAGACACAGATTTCATCCTGTACAATTCGTAAAGGGTTTCAGAGTGGCCCAAAAATTTCTAAAGAACGAAAGATTCCACGATTCTACAGCGATTTTATGTGGTAATTGTACTAAAAACCAAGAATAAAATTATAAATCCGGAGAGGCAGAAAAAAACAACTTTTAAAAGGAACGTATAGGAGCAACAATATTCTAACGCTCATCCACTGGTATTTTACTTCATTTTATTTTTTGTTGCCATAAAGTCTCTCTTTTTTTCTTTATTAAAAGAGCACTGTATATAATATGAACAAAATAACTTTTTCGCATGTTTAGCGAATGCTCGAACTCTCGTCTTAAAGTCAAAAAAAAAGAAAAAAAAAAGAGCTAAAATGAGAGTTGTCTCTTCACTGAAAATGCTATTGCTCCATTCTACCGAAAACAACTAAATTTATAGAAACGCTAATTTATAGAAATTTATAGAAACGCTAATTTCACCACTGTGCCAGAAACGAAAAAATATCTGGCTCTGAGGTACATATTTAACAAAGCGAATTCAAGAAGAATAATCTTCCTAGTAAATCACAAAATTCTACTTATGCTAGATAAAATTTCAAAGCTCGAGCTCACATCTATGAATCTATCTTAGAAAAACATTAAAGTATACTTCCATATTTACGTATGCACCTGACTTTTTCTTCCGCGTTTTTTTTTTTTTTTTTTTTGATACCGTTCTTGATTTCTAAACTTTTTAATGTGGTAAATATAAAGTGTCGTAGCTTCGTAGGCAAACTTTCTTTGAAGAGTTAACTTATCTTATCTAATTTTTTCATCTTTTGGATGTTTGCCTTAATTTTCTTCATAATGAACGGCATTCGTTTGTTTTGGCAGAAGTTGGCTGTTTTTTTTCCAAAACTTGCACATTTACGCTTCAACGGTTATAAATCAAATTTTCTCTCATGTTATTTTTTTTTCTTTTTCTTTCGTTTATTTCTTTCCATTTTTTTCGTAACAGGAAAAAATATGAATGAAATTTGTGTCACTTGTCACGAAACTTAAAATGATAAATTTTGAAAGCTTAATGAGGGAAAGGGATTTTTTTTTAATTTACCTTATTGCTGCATATTCGACGATATGTGTTGCAATAAAACGGTTTATTTTGTATGGATTTTCGCAAATCATTCAAAGCATTAAAAGAACTGAAAAGATTACTTTTAAAGAAAATCCTGAAGCTTTCTATATGTGAACTCTTTACACGAGACATTCATAAATGCAACTTTCACTGTGCGCTTGTGACAGCATTTCTGCCGAAAGTTTTTAAAAAAATTAGAATTTTTTTTCTGAAAAATTCAGAATGATCTTTTCTGATAGGAGAAACACACTATTCTTAAAACAGAAATGACAAGGCTTACTGGTCAAAAAACTTTGCTACCATAAAGATCTCCTCGTTATGCTTTATTTTTTTTCTTTTTCGAATGTTGATTTAAAATTCGCGCAATTTCAAAATAACGCATTATCAATACAAAGCAAGACCATTTGGGTAGTTATAGATAAAAGATTTAAATTATCTTCCAGTTTCATAAGTTTACTATTTTATTTATTTTCTAAATGCTATTTAAAAAGTACAAAAAAGATATGTGAATATCCAGTCCTTGTCAATAATAAATTTTTATAAAATAAATCAGTGATTAAAAGTTTTGGGAGAAAAAATTTCGAATTCGATTTAAAAATAATCGCTAGTCTTGTGGGGCACTCCAGCCTTACAAATTTCGAAAAACGTTCGAACTGCTGAAATTTGACAAAACCGCTTGTGTTTTGATAAATTGCTAAAAACCTGAAATTGATTAGTAGAGTTCCCCAGCCCCAGAAATAATTGAAAAGAAAAAAACTGATTACTATAAAACCGTGAAAGCGACCAAATTTTCATAAACAGTAAGAAAAATCAAACAAAAATTAGCAGATGAGACAATGGGGAGTTTCCTTCAGTCAAAAGTACTACTTTTTGTTACTGAAATTGATAGAATGATATAAAAAAATAACATGAGCCCGGAAAATACTTTAATTTTCCAAACAGTTTATTTTTTATTAATTTTTTTAAATACCCCACCTTGAAAACGGGCCGTGGTTTTTGTGCCGTCAGTGGTGCACCTAACAGCTCTCTTTCCAATAATAACACCATTTTGAGTGACTTGAGTTGTCCAATTGCAGGAATCGGTGACGTCACGACCTTCGTCATCTCACTACAACCAATTAGATTTGGCGCTTACGTGCACCACTGACGTCATGCGCAGATGTTTTTTTTTTTTTTTCGGAATAGCATCTGCGGACCGGTTAAAAAAATTCATAAAAAATATATAACTGTGTCAAAAAAAAAAAAAAAAATGGTCAATTCCTACGTTTTGAAGCATGTTCTTTCAGAAAAAAGTACTTTTGAAATTTCGGAAACTCCCCCATTAGTTGCTTTAAAAAGAAAGCTTTAAGGCAGGAATTCAAGTGAAACAGGCAATCGCAAATTACAATCGCTACTGGAAATGAATTACATTAGAACGTTTCTTGATAAAAACATCGTGACGTCAACGTGACGTTTGCCTATGAAAAATGAGCTAGATAAAACGTCACAGCCTACTTGGCGAATAAGAGGAGATCACTGACTGCTTGTGAACTCTTATTGGCTCCACCCGTAGTGACGTCAGTGCCAAGTTAAGTTGATGATAATGTAATTCACTTCCAGTAGCGATTGCAATTCAAAGCGATTGCAATGGTGTTTGACTTGAACCCCTGCCTTAGGCAGGAATTCAAGTGAAACAGGCGATCGCAAATTACAATCGCTACTGGAAGTGAATTACATTAGAACGTTTCTTGATAAAAACATCGTGACGTCAGCGTGACGTTTGCCTATGAAAAACGAGCTAGATAAAACGTCACAGCCTACTTGGCGAATAAGAGGAGATCACTGACTGCTTGTGAGCTCTTATTGGCTCCACCCATAGGGACGTCAGTGCCAAGTTAAGTTGATGATAATGTAATTCACTTCCAGTAGCGATTGCAATTCGAAGCGATTGCAATGGTGTTTCACTTGAATCCCTGCCTTAGACTTAGTTTCGCGTTTCTCAAAAAAAAAAAAAAAAAAAACCCAAAAAGAAAAAAAAAGAAACCTTGCAACGTATGACAAAGGGAGGGCAGAGAGTAGAATGAAGTGTGATACTTTGTGACAAGGGGTGTTGAGAGAAAAAGTAACATTTACGGACAGCCCTAAAGCAGTCCCGGAGACTAAAAACAAGCGAAAGTTAGAATGCAAAGTTGAATTTTAATGTTGGTTACAAACATGTTCGAAAGTTTAATGCTCAAGCTTATTTTAGTATGAGGACGATCCTTCAACAAATTTACATGATTGACATTTTATACAGTATACTGTGGAATCCGCTTATATTCGTCACGTTTGTTCTAAGTAGTTTTGATTCAATAACGCGGCTTTTTCAATAAAGTTGGATTGTGTTCTGTTTTTGGCGATTTGATTTATTTAAGCGACTGATTCAATTAATCGGCGTCAACTGTGATCTTGGGACTGAACTTGCGATCAGCTTTCGAATGTCTGCAGATTAATTTTAGCCTTTTCTGGGTTTGAATGAAATGAACTGAACGGAACTGAAGTGAAAATGAGATAAAAAATAATGAAAATTGATGAAACGAACAGACATAGTTGATTTTTGATGGAACATTCTGAATTAATTTTGTCGCAGTTTGAGATGTAAATAGTCGAAATGTAAATAGTTAATTATAATATAATATTTTATAAAAAATTATTTCTCTTTTCGAATATTCTCTTCACAACAGCAATACGATTGCAAGCGCCCAGGAGTGAAAAGTCGGTAAGATTTTACCTTCATAAGAATATTTTAAAAGATCCGCTAACACAGTGCTTTATTCGGGACAGATTGACAGGTTTCATAAATCTATAGTGTAAATAACATTTAAATAAAGAGGGAACGTTTCGTTTTCCCCGGGACTGTACAAAAGTAAGTAACTGTCATCGATTGCTTACTAGGGTATACAGACCTTGACCAGTGAATGAACATCTCGTAATTTTCTTAAAAAAATAAGTTTTTAAACCATTTTCTTTAGATGAATCAGCAGTAGGCACGTCATTCTACGCAATTGTAAAAAGAAAATGGTTAGAAAATGCTGCGTTTGTGTTTTGTTTGGGGTGTTAATTCACTGGGTTGAGGCACTTTTTCTCCTTTCAACCCCCCCCCCCCAAAAAAAAAAACCTGATCCAGAACCATAAAAATTATTGCAATATTTTTAACAATAAAATAAAATATTTTTGAAAAAAAAAATTGAACCGACTTCGGAACTTCACTCAGCAAATGCTCTAAAAAGTAAAAAATAATTTTATTCTTTGAACACCATCGATACTACATTTAAACATAAGTTTTGAAGTCGGCGCAAAACAGCTAAATAGAATCATTCGGAACTATAAATATAAATTTAAATGAATCCAGGTTCTTTATTCGCATTCATTGAAAAATACATATTTATGTAATGGTACAAATATTCAGCTCTCAATTTTCAATGATTTCTCTGAAAATGTTGGCAAAATATAGTAAACATCATTTTACCTATAGTTTTTGCGCCGACTTCAAAACTTATGTTTAAATGTAGTATCGATGTTGTTCAAAGAATAAAATTATTTTTTACTTTTTAGAGCATTTGCTGAGTGAAGTTCCGAAGTCGGTTCAATTTTTTTTTTCAAAAATATTTTATTTTATTCTTTTTAGTGTAAATGTACATATGAAATAAGGTAATGTTTCCATTCAAAACTTCACCTAATTGCAAATGCTTCATAAAATAAACTATGTAAGGAAAAAAAAGAAAGAAAGTATCAACCCGTCTAAAATTTTAAACGATTGACACTAAAAAATAATCCTTGTTATTCTCTGGTATTTATTTGTGTACTAGTTTAATCAAAGGCTAAATATTAACGGCTTTTCAACTAATTTATATTTCAAAACAACACTAGATGCTGGCGGTTCATAAAATTTTACGACGTATTACGTACGTGGCACGCTAATGAGTTTCATGTTTGCTTCAGTTAAGCCTTCATTCAAAATTTTCATTACCATTATAATTACTGTTTCATATCAATCACGTTTTGTAACAATGTATTTCATATTTAATCATTTAGGACAAATCGCTTTAAATTTGAGCAAAAATTTGGAGATTTTCCTCACTTTCTTCAGAATTCCTTTATCAAAACTTATGTAAATTAAGACTAATAAAACCTGAAATATTACGAATCAATTAGTACCTGGTACGACTTTAAGTTCGTTGGAGTTAAGGAGAAAAAATCAGGACATAGAAAGATACTCGGTTTAAAATTTTCAAAAAGACCATAGAAATGAATTTCATTATGCAATCCAGAGAAGCCTGGCGTAGAAAATGGTCATTATTACGATTACTGTGATCCCAATTTCTTTTTCGAAAGATTTCTGCAGGTTCCCGTTATCGAACCCGGACCACGAGAGGATGGGACCAATCGGAACGAAAGACCTTTCTAACAAAAAAAGAATTTTTGAAATCGGTCCAGGCGTCTTCGAGTAATCTTGGAACATACCGAAAAAAAAAATTTCTCCGACGAATTGTATAACCTCCTCCTTTGTTGAAGTCGGTTAATAATTACATACATCACCTAAAGTATTTTTACTGTCCTGTGAGAAATGCTACAATTTTTAACGATGCTATTAATTTTTGAAAACGAAATTTCACTTAGGTGTTTATTCACTGGTCGGTATACCCTATGTAAAATTAAAATGTGAGTGATTTAATGTTCCAAAAGAATTCTTAAAAATAAAAAAACTATGGATGACATTAAAGCGAAAATGTCCACACTAACTTGTCCAAAAAGCTTTGACATGAATGTTAAACGAACCATCCGAATATGTCTGGCGTTCTGTCATTCCGTTCTCCTTCTTTTTAACCAAATATTTGTTATGTGGGCCACCATATTCTCTTTTGTGTAGCACGTATAGGCGGATGATTTAAATGGAACTTATATTTCTCTGCTCTTCATAATTTGTTAATGTTATTCAGCTAAAGTTACGCGTGGAAGAAACTTTTAAAACTAAATATGTAACCATTTTAAGCGCGTCACTTAGTTTTATGAATTTATGTAGTCCAGTGTTTAATAGCTATCTTTGAAATTTCAATCATTGTTTTTTCATTTCAGGTAAATACAGAATAATAATAATTTTAAAATATAGTTTAAAAAAAACTAAAAAATACGCTTTTACATTCGAATCCGCTGTGATCACCATTGATTTCCCTCTGATTTTCGAAACTACTGAATATACCCTAAGGTTACATGCACTTATAATACATCAAAATGTAATATAGTTTAACCTTTAGTTTTAATAATAGTATTAAATTTATTACTTTTATGTTTGTAAAGAACATGAATTTTATTTTTTATTCAGAGCTACATACATACGAACAAACCCACAAGTGAAACTAGTAAAAGTGTATTAAAAATAAGTGTAAGGCGTCTATCAGAGACAATTTTAAGTCTCTATCAGCCTATTTCATATACAGTGCCCGCCACTAATAAAATCACTGGATTATAAAATCAGCCGCTTTATAGAATCAAATCTGGAGGAACAGAATCATTACTATATCAAAACATGTTAAAACCATCCTTTAATAAAGTCATTAGGGCCGTTTTATAAATTCAAGTTTTTGGAGAGTATGGGCCCTGCTCCGCATTGACGTAAAGCAGAAACGTAAAATGGATTAAATAGTTGTTCCTATGGAAAGTACCTAAATTTTCGGTTTCTGCTTTCGTTTTCGGTCGCGTTTTCCGCTGATGTGGAGCAGGGCGTTAAATGTTAAAAACGGGGGGGGGGGGGGAATACACTTTTTCTTGTCTGAATAAAACCAGAATTTTCTTTCTCTTCAAGAAAACAGAGGTTGACAGTTCATATCATTCAATATGAGTATAAATCGTTCGCTAGAAAAACGTGCCTAAGGGCGCTTTTCCACTTGACGACACTACAACGACGAAAGTCGGACGGTAATACTGCAACGATAAGTACGGTGTCGTATCGTCTATAGCACTGCTTTTCCACTCAAACGATATCGTTTCCCCGATGGGGTCATTTTCCACCTCATTTCATTTCGAAACAGCACTGTGTTCGCACGTTTATTATTATAGCTGCTCAATTTAACAGATTACGATTACTATATTTGCTTTACCTCGTGAGAAAAATAAAACAAATTAAGAGGCGCTATTGAGTGCACTATGTTTTTAAAGAAAGTTACATTGTAAGCGAGTTTTATACACTTTTCAAGAAATTGCGAAAAGATTTTAGGTGATTTTAAATATTTTTACAAAATTTACAAAGAATAGTAAAAATTTAAAATCTGGACAAGGTTATTTAACACAAGTAGTTTAATCTAAAGTGTATAATATATTTTTATAGTTACGAACAATGCTCTTTGAACTTACCTGTTTCTTTCTTGTCTGTAGAAGTTTTGCCGTCATATTCCTCATCTAAAAACTTCTTCCCGGGCTTTTTCCCTGTGAATTTTGTTTTTGTATAAAATATTTCGCTTATCCCATAGACACGGTGACTGCTCAATTAATTCACACAAAACTGACACGTCAAACTTGAATGCCATGACTACTGTGTTGCTCATCGAAGAAAGTTCAGAATGAAAATTTAATATTTTTTGAAGCATTAAAAATCGTCTGCGCTACAATTAATGAAACAAAGTATAAAATAAAATGATTCAAATCTTTTATTGCTACATCTTTTATCAATCGTCTGCAAATTGAAGCTTATATTTTATTAATGCAGAGATGTCGAATTTAAACGCCATTGCTTTCGTTCGAAGAAAGTAAACAGATGGATGAATATCGTCCCGATTTTAAAGGCGAGACGGATGCCATCCGACACGAATGGGACGACAAACGACAGCGTTCGGTCGGAGACGACCGACCGTGTCGGTAAGTGGAAAAGCGCCCTTAGGGCGCTTTTCCACTTACCGACACGGCAACGGTAAATCGTAAGCGATTGTCGTCATCCGACATTGGAGCACGCAAAATGCATTAAAATGTGCTATGCGCTTTTCCATCTCCCGATTCAAGGACGATTGTGTCGTCTCCGACCGAGCGCTGTCGTTTGTCGTCCCATTCTCGTCGGATGGCAGCCGTCTCGCCTTTAAAATCGGTACGATATTCATCCATCTGTTTACATTCTTCGAACTATAGCAATGGCGTTTAAATTCGACATCTCTGCATTAATAAATCTAAGTTTCAATTTGCAGAGATTGATAAAAGATGTAGCAATAAAAGATTTTAATCATTTTATTTTATACTTTGTTTCATTAATTGTAGCGCAGACGATTTTTAATGCTTCAAAAAAGATTAAATTTTCATTCTGAACTTTCTTCGATAAGGAACACAGTAGTCATTGCAGTCAAGTTTGACGTGAATGTTTTGTGTGAATTAATTGAGCAGCAACCGTGTCTATGGGATAAGCGAAATATTTTATTCAAAAACAAAATTCACAGGGATAAAGCCTTGGAAGAAGTTTTTAGATTTTTAGATGAGGAATATGACGGCAAATCTTCTACAGAAAAGAAAGAGACAGGTAAGTTCAAAGAGCATTGTTCGTAACTATAAAAATATATTATACACTTTAGATTAAACTACTTGTGTTAAATAACCTTGTCCAGATTTTAACTTTTTACTATTCTTTGTAAATTTAGTAAAAATATTTAAAATCACCTAAAATCTTTTTGCAATTTCATGAAAAGTGTATAAAACTCGCCTACAATGTACCTTTCTTTAAAAATATCGTGCACCCAATACCGTTTCTTAATTTGTTTTCTTTTTCTCCGGAGGTAAAGCAAATATAGTAGTTGTAATCTGTTAAATTGAGCAGCTATAATAATATATTTGCGAACACAGTGCTATTTCGAAATGAAATGCGGTGGAAAATGACCCGTTCGGAGAAACGATATCGTTTGAATGGAAAAGCAGTGCTATAGACGACACGACATCATACTTATCGTTGCAGTATTACCGTCCGACTTTCGTCGTTGTCGTGTCGTCAAGTGGAAAAGCGCCCTAAGGGCGCTTTTCCACTTATCGACACGACAGCGATAAATCGTACACGAGTGTCGTCATCCGACATTGGAGCACGCAAAATGCATTAAAATATGCTATGCGCTTTTCCATCTCCCGATTCCAGGACGATTGTGCCGTCTCCGACCGTACGCTGTCGTTTGTCGTCCCATTCGTGTCGGATTGCAGCCATCTCGCCTTTAAAATCGAGACGACATTCATTCATTTGTTTACTTTCTTCGAAGAAGCAACACATAGAAATGTCATTTAAATTTAACATCGCTGCAATAATAAGATATAAGCTTAAATTTGCAGACGATAAATAAAGAATGTATAACAATAAAATAATTTTATTCATTTTACTTAATATTTTGTTTCACTTCTGTTGCTCAGACGATCTTTATTGCTGCAGAAAAGCTTAGATTTTCATTCTGATGTATGCGTTTAGTTCTTAGTAAACAAGGTGGGAATGAAATAAATTTGTGAGTATGCATGCATCCAATATCTTTTATTAATCTGTTTTTTCTTTTTGCGGAGGTAAAGTAAATTTAACAGTCGTAGTCTGTTAAATTGAGGAGCTATAATAATACACATGCGAGCACACAGGTGCTTCGAAATAAAATGCGGTGGAAAATGACCGTTTCGGAGAAACGATATCGGTTGAGTGGAAATACAGTATTGTGGACGACGCGACACGGTACTTATCGTTGCAGTATTTCCCTCCGACTTTCGTCGTTGTCGTGTCGTCAAATGGAAAAGCGGTCTAAACGTCAAGATTTAAGAAAGATTTTTTCTTTCATTGTTCTGTTTCTCAAACAACAATGAGTCAATATTTTAAAACCCTTGTATAATTTAAAAAATGTACTTTACATATGAATTAAATTCGAATTGTGTTTTAATTAACTTAATTTTAAATGTAGATAATAGTAATTATTTTTTCTACTTTGTTTTGACTAAAGCCTTTTGTTTTTATAATTTTCTACATGCCGGTTTATAAAATCTGCCGTTATTTGAAATCAAATATCCTCGGCACAAATGCGATTTTAATAAGCGGCGGGTACTGTATTAAAAATCCAAAATGCGCCTAAAAAAATTAGATCAAGCGTTTTATCAGTCTTTGCATTTTAATCTGCAAATAAGACAGATGTAATGTGAAAGCAGCATCACTGCCTATCTCAGTATAAATAATAATTTTGGACTCAATGTTACCAATAACCTAGGCCTAAGTATGTTCTGCTGCATCTGAAGTGAATTTTCTTGAAATAAGCTCATAATTAAAATTTTAGTTTTTATGATTATTATTCATTTTTAGCCTACTTTCCCGTTAAAAATAAAAGAAAGACGAAAAAAGTATTAAAAGTAGATTAATGCATCTAAAAAATATCGCCAAGTCCAAAAAATATCGCCAAGTTAAAAAATGTCGCCAAGTCCAAAAAATATCACCAAGTTAAAAAAATAAAAAGGTAAAATGAATATCGAAAAATTAAAAATTGGAAAGTAGGGTATTGAGATGGGGAATTTGTGTGTCGGTCGGTCTGACTGTCTGTCCCCCCCCCCCTAATAACTTTTGAATGAACATTCCGATTTGGATGAACTTTTTTTTGTTGGAAAGATCTCGGCGAGTACAGCTCATTCCCATAGTTGATTTTTTGATTTGAACAATTTTTGGTTCAACTTTGAGCCGTTCAAACAACCGGTCCCGCGATACTAACTTTTGAATGAACAGTCCGAATTGAACAAACTTTTTTTTGTTCGAAAGATCTTTTCAAGGATACTTCATTCCCGTACCTACATTTTCGATTTGAACAATATTTCGTTCATCATTGAACCGTTCAAACAAGCTGTCACCCCTAATAACTTTTGAGTGAACAGTCCGATTTAAATACATTTTTTTTTTGTTCGAAGGATCTCAGCAAGGATACTTCATTGCAGTATTTAAATTTTCAATTTGAACATTTTTTCGTTCAACATTGAACCGTTCAAGCAACCTTTCGCCACCTAATAACTTCTGAGTGAACCATCCGAATGGAATAAACTTTTTTTGTTTGAAAGATCTCGGAGAGGCTAATTCCCATATTTCGCTTTTTGGTTTGAACCATTTTTCGTTCAATAGTGAACCGTTCAGAAAAAAAATTAACATTAGCGCCTACGGGGAATTTAAGTTGAATGTTGATCCTGAACTTAAAGTCGGATTTCCTTCAAACTAACTTTGTAAGAAAATGGTTTTGATAAATAATGTTTGAAAAGTACTTTTCTGCATAATCTTCTGTGAAGACTCTGATTCCGACTCCGACTCCGCAAACATGGCGGAAATGCAGGCTCAGAAAAAAAATGACTGACTGTGCAGACGATTTTTTGTTTATTTATTCATTTGTTTTATTTTATTTAATATTATTATTATTATTTTTTTTTTGCAGACTTTTTTTTTGTAACAAAAATGTTTCATTTACGAGGGTATTTTATTCTTTATTTATATTTAACAACTGGCAGCGGATTAAAAGGGAAATTCGAGACATTTTATCAACGGACGACGTTTTTTTTTTTTCTTTGTTTGATAAAATGTGTTTTGATGTACTTTGTACTTTTAATTTTTTTTTTTTTAAACGATTGAAGAATTTTTCTACGGAAGAACTGTAACAGTTACTTAAACCATGAGAGGGGTATATTTTGCTTTTAGAAATCAGCTTTAAGTGCTAAAAAGGTATGTTTGACATAATTTTTAGTCTCAGATAATCAAGAGAATAATGATCAGATGCTAGAATGCCGATGTCGATGTACGGGAAAGTAGGCTCGTTTAGTCCTTGACAGAACTTCTTGTTAAACCATATTATTCCACTTAACTTAACTAGACTCATTTCAAGTGAATCGATTATGTAGTTTTTAAACTGTAAAACTGGGGAAATTCTTGTGAAAAAGTTGTCTGTGGCCGGCAGCAACAATTTTTTGAGTAACCACTTTTTTTGAAATAGTTATCCTCTTTTTAGCCTACTTTCCCGTTAAAAATAAAAGAGACGAAAAAAGCATTAAAATTGGCTTAATGCATCTAAAAAATGTCGCCAAGTCCAAAAAATATCGCCAAGTCCAAAAAATATCGCCAAGTTCAAAAAATATCGCCAAGTAAAAAAAAGTCAAAAAGAAACAAAAAAATGAAATAAATATCGAGAAATTAAAAATTTGAAAGTAGGGTATTGAGATGGGGAATTTGTGTGTCGGTCGGTCTGTCGGTCTGTCTGTCCCCCCCTAATAACTTTTGAATGAACATTCCGATTTGGACAAACTTTTCTTTGTTGGAAAGATCTCGGCGAGTACAGCTCATTCCCATATTTGATTTTTCGATTTGAACAATTTTTGGTTCAACTTTGAGCCGTTCAAACAACCGGTCCCGCGATACTAACTTTTGAATGAACAGTCCGATTTTAACAAACTTTTTTTTGTTCGAAAGGTCTTTTCAAGGATACTTCATTCCCGTATCTACATTTTCGATTTGAACAATTTTTCGTTCAACATTGAACCGTTTAAACAAGCTGTCACCTCTAATAACTTTTGAGTGAACAGTCCAACTTAAACGAGCCCAAAAAATATCGCCAAGCCTAAAAAATATCGCCAAGTCCAAAAAATATCGCCAAGTCCAAAAAATATCGCCAAGCCCAAAAAATATCGCCAAGTCCAAAAAATATCGCCAAGCCCAAAAAATATCGCCAAATCCAAAAAATATCGCCAAGCCCAAAAAATATCGCCAAGTCCAAAAAATATCGCCAAGCCCAAAAAATATCGCCAAGCCCAAAAAATATCGCCAATTTAAAAAAAAATATCGCCAAGTCCAAAAAATATCGCCAAGTTAAAAAAATATCGCCAAGCCCAAAAAATATCGCCAAGTCCAAAAAATATCGCCAAGCCTAAAAAATATCGCCAAGTCCAAAAAATATCGCCAAGCCCAAAAAATATCGCCAAGTCCAAAAAATATCGCCAAGCCCAAAAAATATCGCCAAGCCCAAAAAATATCGCCAAGCCCAAAAAATATCGCCAAGTCCAAAAAATATCGCCAAGTTAAAAAAAATATCGCCAAGTCCAAAAAATATCGCCAAGTTAAAAAAATAAAAAGGTAAAATGAATATCGAAAAATTAAAAATTTGAAAATAGGGTATTGAGATGGGGAATTTGTGTGTCGGTCTGTCTGTCCCCCCCTAATAACTTTTGAATGAATATTCCGATTTGGACAAACTTTTTTTTGTTGGAAAGATCTCGGCGAGTACAGCTCATTCCCATATTTGATTTTTCGATTTGAACAATTTTTAGTTCAACTTTGAGCCGTTCAAACAACCTGTCCCGCGATGCTAACTTTTGACTGAACAGTCCGATTGGAACAAACTTTTTTTTGTTCGAAAGATCTTTTCAAGGATACTTCATTCCTGTATCTACATTTTCGATTTGAACAATTTTTTGTTCAACATTGAACCGTTCAAGCAACCTTTCCCCCCTAATAACTTTTGAATGAACATTCCGATTTGAACAAACTTTTTTTTGTTGGATAGATCTCAGCGATTACAACTCATTCCCATATTTGATTTTTCGAGTTGAACAATTTTGGTTCAAAATTGAACCGTTCAAGCAACCTTTCCCCCCTAATAACTTTTGAATGAACATTCCGATTTGAACAAACTTTTTTTTGTTGGAAAGATTTCGGTGAGTACAACTCATTCCCATATTTGATTTTTCGATTTGAACAATTTTTGGTTCAACTTTGAACCGTTCAAACAACCTGTCCCGCGATGCTAACTTTTGAGTGAACAGTCCGATTTCAACAAACTTTTTTTTGTTCGAAAGATCTTATCAAGGATACTTCATTCCCGTATTTACATTTCCGAATTGAACAATTTTTCGTTCAACATTGAACCGCTCAAGCAAGCTGTCACCCCTAATAATTTTTGAGTGAACAGTCCGATTTAAATAAACTTTTTTTTTTGTTCGAAGGATCTCAGCAAGGATACTTCATTACAGTATTTAAATTTTCAATTTGAACATTTTTTCGTTCAACATTGAACCGTTCAAGCAACCTTTCCCCACCTAATAACTTCTGAGTGAACCATCCGAATGGAATAAACTTTTTTTTGTTTGAAAGATCTCGGAGAGGTTCATTCCCTTATTTCGCTTTTTGGTTTGAACCATTTTTCGTTCAATATTGAACCGTTCAGAAAAAAATTTAACATTAGCGCCTACGGGGAATTTAAGTTGAATGTTGATCCTGGAACTTAAAGTCGGATTTCCTTCAAACTAACTTTGTAAAAAAAATGGTTTTGATAAATAATGTTTGTAAAGTACTTTTCTGAATAATCTTCTGTGAGGACTCTGATTCCGACTCCGACTCCACAAACATGGCGGAACTGCAGGCTCAGAAAAAAATGACTGACTGTGCAGACGATTTTTTGTTTATTTATTCATTTGTGTTATTGTATTTATTACTTTTTTTTTTTTTTTTTGGCAGACGATTTTTTTTTGTAACAAAAGTGTTTCATTCACGAGGGCATTTTATTCTTTATTTATATTTAACAACTGGCAACGGTTTAAAAGTGAAAATCGAGACATTTTATCGACGGACGAGTTTTTTTTCCTTTCTTTGATAAAATGTGTTTTGATGTACTTTGTACTTTTAATTTTTTTTTTTTTTTTTGAAAACGATTGAGGAATTTTTCTGCGGAAGAACTGTAACAGTTACATTCTTTAAAAGGTGCGACAAAACTTCATTTATTCATTTATTTACTTTTTATGTCTCTATTTCATCTGATGAGAGGGGTATATTTTGCTTTTAGAAATCAGCTTTAAGTGCTAAAAAGGTATGTTTGACATAATGTTTAGTCTCAGATGATCAGGAGAATAATGATCAGATGCTAGAATGCCGATGTCGATGTACGGGAAAGTAGGCTCGTTTAGTTCTTGACAGAACTTCTTGTTTTTAACTGACTACGGCACAGCCAAAAAAAAAAAAGGGTTATATTTTTAGCAGTCTGGGTATGTTTGTATGTATGGATGTTCCCCCGTAGCTCCTGAACTAAACATCCGATTTTGATGAATGAGATGTCAATTCATTTCTTTGTTTTGTTGTGGGTAACATAGGTTAGTTAATCGTTTAATTAACTATTTCTTATCATTTTTTCTAATTTCAAGCAGCATTTTAGTCTCATATTACAGCATTTTTGCTCTAAAATAAAGGCAAAAAATGATCAAGGGGCATTTCACGGTATTTGTGACATGGGGTGTCCGTAACAAAACTTCTTAAAAGTTAAAAATTTTTTATACATATTGAAAAAGTACATTCTCAAGTATATGAATATCATATTGTTTTCATAGTTTACTTTATATTATGCTTGTAATTGCACTCAGAACATTGAAAATGCAATCTTCACTGTTACGGACTCTACATTGAATTTTTCTTTAAAAACTAAACTTTTATTCTAATTATTGTTACGGACTCTACAGTCATCATTTTCACAATCCATAATTTTTTATAGAACGCACTTTTTGATTAAAATTATTAGCTATATTAGAGGTGAGCCTTTACTTTAGCTGTCTCAAGTACCAGTTTTGGCTTAAAAAGAACATTGAAAATGCAGAACATTGAAAATGAAATCAGAAACATCTGATACTCTGTTCAATCAATCTGATACAATGTTCTGATACTCAGAACATTGAAAATGCAATTTTCACTGTTACGGACTCTACATTGAATTTTTCTTTAAATCTGGCTTAAGCCGATTTTTAAGCCAAAACTGGTACTTGAGACAGATAAAGTAAAGGCTCACCTCTAATATAGCTAACAATTTTAATGGAAAAGTGCGTTCTATAAAAAATTATGGATTGTGAAAATGATGAATGTAGAGTCAGTAACAATAATTAGAATAAATGTTTAGTTTTTAAAGAAAAAATCAGTGTAGAGTCCGTAACAGTGAAAATTGCATTTTCAATGTTCTGAGTGCAATTACAAACATAATATAAAGTGAACTATGAAAACAATATGATATTCATATACTTTAGAATGTACTTTTTCAATATATATAAAAATTTTAAACTTTTAAAAAGTTTTGTTACGGACACGCCTATGTCACAAATACCGTGAAATGCCCCACAAATAAATACTATATATCGATAGAACGTTATGATTTTTCTGCATCTGAAAAAATTTGTTTGACTGTTCTAAATTAGTTAGAACGTGAGTTATAGTTGTTTTTAACTTATTTCATGCTAAAATCTAGGTGAGCTAGCACTAGCAATTCATTGTTAATCACGACCCTTGTTGAACCAAAATGCACTTATTACTACGCATCTCCGATTTCAAAGCAACATAGAAATAATTTTCCCTCGCACTGGGATTTTTTTTTTTTTGTCACATTACAGGTTAAAACGGAAAATATTACAATAAATAAAAGTTTGCAAAATTAACCTGGCCACAGAAAAAAGCTCTAAAAAGTAAGAAATAAGAAAAAGTTTTTAAAACTTTGACTCGACTACATGAAAATCACTGAAATATAAGAAACAAGGTTGGTGCTATTTGATATCATCATAAAATTAAGTAAAACAAGTCATTTGATATGTTAGCTATTCTTATTTATTTAGTTATATTGGAACCCTCTGTCAGTTCCTACACTAATAACATTATAATTCAATACGAATGCAGTAGTTGTGCGTTGTCAATTATAAAAGTCAAGCATGATACACAATCAAGCAAATTACTTAGATACACAATAATGATAATTGATGTTTTAATATTATTCTATTAAGTTGTTTTTCTGTAGTTGACAATGCACGACTACAGCATTTGTATTGAATTATAATGCTGTTAATGTAGAACTGACAAAGGGTTCGAATAGAACTAAATAAATAAGAATCTACTTATATTAAAAACTGAGTATCTTTCTTTCTTTCTAACTGTCTTTCTTTCTATCTATCTATGTCACGCTTCTAAATCCTGAACGCCAATGAACTGAAAGTCGAACCAGGTACCGATACATAGGTAATTTTTCAGGCTTCGTTAGTTTCAATTTATATAATTATACGATTTTAATTAGCGAAGATATCAATTAATAAGTAGTCAAATTTAAAGCGATTAAGCCTAATAAATGATTAAATATGAAATCCATTGTTGCAAAACGTGGTTGCTAGGAAACAGTAATAACAATTATAATGAGAATTTTGAATGAAGGCTTAACTAAATAAAACACGAAACTCATAAGCGGGTCACTTACATAGTATTTTTATCGCTAGCTACTTGTAATATTTTGAAACATTCATTTGTTGAAAAGCCATCTACTTATATTAAAAACTGAGTATCTATGTCTGCTTTTTTCCTTTGAGCAAGCTGAACTTACTGAAACTTTCCTCACCATCTTGAAGACGCGAAGCATCTCAATAACTCGAATGATTTTTTTATATAGGAAAAAAGTAAAGGCGGGAAGCGCCTTTTAGCCAGCCGCCTTGGCGGGGAGTAGTTTCTTGAAATTTTCCTCACTACTTTCAAGGCACGAAGTGCCCATGCAATGCCGGGCCACGTGCGTGGTATGTCTTGAAATCGAATGAGCATTAAATTATATCAAATAATATAACTTTAGAATGAGGTAAAAGTTAGAGAGTGGGGACGTTATGCATCAACATGCCGCAGGAAGCTAATCTAGCTGCCCTGGTAGCTAGTAGCTAACATATCAAATGACTTGTTTTACTTAATTATACGAGGATATCAAATAGCACCTACTTTGCTTCTTACTTTTCAGTGTTTTTTTATGTAGTCGGGGTAACGTTTTTAAAACTTTTTATTACTCAAAGTGCTAAACGATATATGTTTTTAAGTTGGCGAAATTTATTGTACTAAATACATCTATCAGTTTTTGGGACAGAGAAATCTCTCATTTTATACAATGAAGCTTCGAGTTTTATTGAATTATAAAATTCGAGCATGCGTGCATATCTGTATCAAATAAGATATACATATAGTATTTCTATAAAATTGAAAAAAAAAATCTTTTATTGTAACACATTGCCTTCAAAATTTCCGAGTATTCAGTTAAAAAATGCCGATTAAGAAGTTTTTTCGGAGGTCACAGCTCTTCTGGACCCCCTGACATCAATTAATGCAATATATGTTTGATAGATGTGTTAATAATGGCTGCTTCCTGAATCAGTTGGAAAAGATTTTGCCAATTGCTAATCAACTTTTACACAAGTTAAGCTGTTAATTAATATTTTGTCATGGCAATTGAATGGCGATGAGCAGCTTTTTTTAAAAATCCTTTGGTCACCCTATTTTTGGAAGAATTTCGCCAAGTACCAAAAAGTGACGCTGCCAATTTTTTTCACCATGTTCATAAACGGAAAATTTCTGACGTAAAAAAGATAAACAGAAAAAAAAATCTAGAAAGGAACCTCAAAGTTGACAAAATATTTAACTTCAAATCATGATTTGTTAAGTAATATCAAGCATTATTATAAAGAGTAATTTATTAATTTTCATAATTAAAAACATTTTGTATGTAATATTAACTTCAGGAAGTTACCCACCATGCAATCCTTTTAGCATGGCGAAATCTTTTTCAAAGAACTTGATCAAGTGATATTTGATTACCATATCATTATCCCTAATTCGTATCGCGTGACTATTTAACATCTTCACTTGCATTCTTAATAAGTAAATGATTCCTCGTTAAAAAATAAAAAATAAGTAAATAAATAAAATCAAGTGCATTTGTTTCAAGACATAGTGCAGCTGAATGTTGTTAACCGGAACTGTTGTTTACTGATTGATGTAACACTTAATGTGAACTTCTTTAGCTCAACAAAGAGGTGTAATTTTCCTTTTGCACATTTCCAATTGTTCCCAATTATATCCCGATCCCTGAACTTTTGACAATTGCTACAAATTTAAAATTTTTAGTGAGCACAATAATTTTATGTGTTTTTGGTATTGATATATAGTTTCATTCCTTTTAAGTTTAACAATTTTTCTTCCGATAGCCTCTTTATTTTACACTTTTTTTCCACTCATAAAATCATTTTGTTGAAAATGTTTTGTGTACTTTGTCGTACGAAGAAAATATTTAGTTGCACATCAAACGATGTTCTATGCAAAAATAAGCGAATAAACTAGCTGTAAATATTTGGAGATGATACAGTAGAGTCTCGAACCTTATACCGTGATGCAAGCTTCAATAGCGCTTTAGCTAATGTTCGTAAAGAATATAAAAGCAACCGAAAAATATGCATAGCAATATTAAGATGACACTAGTTGAGGCGGTGACGTGCTAAGAGTTATTTCGCAAAAAGGCAAAGTAAACTAAAGGTGGATTATTCTTTAGCTAGTTAAAACCAGTTTAAATAATTTGTACTTACCGAAACATTTCCTCCTGCATAAAATTGAGTAGAGGAAATAATAGTTTTGTCCAAAGTGAATTTATTCCACTTAAGAGGACCCAGAAATAAAAACAAATAAAAGTAAGGAAAAAAAAAAAACTATTCTAAGCTATGTCTAATCACTGAGCTGCTTTCTACCTCTCATGATTCTCTGTCCTCTGCCACTGGCCATGTCATTTTTTGCACGTATGAGATTTGTTATGTCTATAGTTTGTTTACTGAAAGAGAAAGGTACTCTGGTTTATTATGATAGTTTAAGAGGGTCGACAACCTGCTACTCAATAGAACTATTTGTGTGACTGTGGATTAGTTTAGCAGCATTAAAAAAACACCTGCTATGTTTCCATTGCCAAACAAATTTTAGCAATTCTCAGAGCATAAAAATTCTCTGCAGATCGCACGAATCTATTGTTTTTTTTTTTTTTTTTTTTTTTGTGGAACAGAGACATTCTAAAATTTTCTACTCATGGTAGTAAGGGTTCATGAATGCATTTTGTATCTTGGCAATTTCCGGATCTACTCACTGCTATGAACAATTATTTTCAGATATGTCATAGTGGCCGTACGTCCCGTTTTGAACGGAACAGTCTCGTTTTCTGATAGCCTGTACCGTTGTGCCCTCACGTTCTGAAATGACCAGTTTTCTGAAGTGATAGAACGGAGTACTGAATACTTTTACCATAAGTCACTGGATGGAGCTGTTAAAGCTTTTTCATACCTATGAATTAAGTTATGCATATTTATTTCATATATTTTAGGTTCTCCCGGGCCTAATGCACTCGTAGAAATGATATTTCCTATTATAACCAATTTGTGGACTAGAGAAAAAGCATAATTGCAGATCACCGATCTTAAAGCAATGTTGATTTTACAAATAAATTGTATGAACTTCTGCCAAGAATTTCATTCTTCTTTAAAGTATCAGCACCAAGTGTATTCAAACAAATTTTTACATTAAGAATTTACATCAATTCTTCTCCTTTAAGTGTTCATTTCAGTTTTATCTGTCAAACTGTTTTTTAAATAATTTTTCAGACATGCACGCTGAGATACCTAAAATTGGTAACTTTCTCGCTTTAAGGATGAAAATTAATGGTCACCTTAGACGTTACCATTCTTAAAAACAACTCCAAAAGTATTTTTAATGACGTTGAAAGTTGAGTGGACTTGAAAGGTTCTGATTCTAAACATTCACCAAAGCTGGAACCAACTTTGTGTTTTTGTACTGAATCCTAAAAATCTCACTAATATTATATATGTGTTATTATATACATATATATTATACATTCAATTTGTATTTTTAACAAAGCTGTATAGTTCACTGAAATTTAAGTTTTCATTTTTTTTAAATTAGTTATAAGAAATGTATATTCGCTTCCTTTGTTGTTCTTGTCTTGTGCCAGCTAAGCTGGCAATTGGGGGTGAGCTGCTTCACTTTTCCAACTGTACCGTAATTTGGTGAGAAGTCCGACTTCTACAGATCCGTTTATAGGGTGGGCTTTCATTTACAGCACAACACATTCACACAAGCAAGGAACAAGGAAAGGAGAAAGAAAGTACATCCATGCCCGAGCCTGGATTAGAACGCGGCACCCATACCATCGGGATCAGACTTCTCTGACCCCGAGACAAGGCTACTTCTGGCAGCCATTTTTGAGCATCTCTTTTATCTAGGATATTCGAGTTATTGGAGCAGAAGCCCCCCGATGGAAGGTCACGGGAGGTCGCTGGAACCTCCCAAAAATTTCCTTTGTCGGCAAATTTAGTCCGACGATTCGGTAAGTTTCGGGACATAAAGTGTAATATTGTCATGTTTTTAAATGCTCGAATATCCCATTTCCTTACACGTACTTGTGTGCGCATCCAAGCAGTTCCCGACTGCTGCGCATACTGCACCAGTCGTGTGTATTTTATCATTCGGCAAAATTTGGAGTTTCGTTCGGCAAATTGAGAACTTTAGCCCTCTCAAAAATTTAAGGTCAGGGTGCCCCCGTATCGGAAGGAGTTCAAACCCAATCACTTACGCTAATCAAGGTTCTACTGTACTGAAAATTTGCAAGGCTCATAATTTAACCCTTTTCCAACTTCACCACCTCAATTGTTCACATTCCGGATTCAAGAATGATTAGCCGCACGACGCCCGGTGCCATCCTCTGCAAGAGAACTCTGGGATGGGGTGATATACGTCTGCACGGGCACGATTCGGTTTTTATGGCTTCTGACGTGGGACTTTTTTAAGTCCTCTGATATCAAGGACAGCGGCTGACAGCTATAATCTCCGGAGCGACAGCGAAGAGAAATAATTTTATTGGCCTCCTGCCTGATGCGAAGTTAACAAGCGATTGTGGAAGATATCGGCGAGGGGGAGGGAACGACTATTTTACTTTAACGTCTCTGTTCGAGACTGCTATGAATAAACGTAATGGAGTAGAGAGAGGTTTCGGGCTCGGCTAACCCATTGTCTATCAGGAAAAAATCTGCTTACGATCGTTCGAAAATTTCGAAACAGAGATAAAGTAATACTTACTAGACTGTACCAAGAAAAGCAGTACATGAGATACTAACAATAACAGCTCTAGGCAGAAAAAAAGCTTTTTATTAATTTTTTAGCAGTAGCTCTTGAACAGAAAAAAAATCATTGACTGGAGTATACATAGACAATTCACTCAATACAATCACATGAAGAGAGGTTAATCTCAGAGTGTAAAAAGTAAAAAAATAAATGAATGAATGGATGAAAAGTAACTGTAAAATTTAAAAAGGCAAAATGTAAAAACATAAAATGTAATTCCAATGCAACACATGCAATCAATCTTTCTTCATATAACTGTATTCTGCTGTTATAGTGAATTTAGTGTTAACCAGGATGCACTACCAAAGAGGCCTACTACATTACACCCTATATTAATAATGAGGAAAAAATCTAATAGTAAGTAACAAACTTATAATTAATGTTAACTACATAGTTTGTCATGTCGAGTTTTTCTCTACTCCAAAACATCAGTTTTCGTATTTTGCTCTAGGTGCTTCGATCGTTAATACGATCTGCGGAGTGTTTTGACCAATACCTCATTTCGCATAGCAAGGGAGCACCCAGACGCGAAGGGTTTAGGCTGAACTTCTTCCTTCCAGAACCCTTGGTTTTAAGCTATTGTGAATCTTAGAGTATATATCAAAATCTATAAAAGTCTGAAAATATTTTTACAAATATATTCGAAATCCAAATTTTTTGGACTTAATCTGAAAAAAATGTGTCAACAGCGGAGAAAAAAAATGCCATTGTATGTGCTCTAATGTGTGGATTAACATATAAAAATAGGCAGGAAGACATCTCTCCCAAATTCAGAAAATAAGCCCTACCATTGCGGATGTCAAACTTTACTAAACGAATTCAAGCCCACTGGTAGTTTTAAAGATACACTGCTCGACATTGAAAATGCAACACCAAGAAGGAGTGGTCAGAAATTCATGCAAATTTTACCGTAGACGCACGTCGCTGAGTTATGCAAATGATATGAAATGCGCAGCTCTCCGACGCACGTGAAGTAAGAAATAAGAGAATAAAGTTGAAAAGTGGGCTATGTTCATGTTGGTTTTTCTGCCAGATTAATTCTGTACCTCAGAACCAGACTAACGTAAGTCCATTTTCGTCATTTTTCGGTAGAGGGGAAAAACGATTGTCGAATACATCGTTTTTCCCCTCTACTGAAAAATGACGAAAATGGACTTACGTTAGTCTGGTTCTGAGGTACAGAATTATCGGAGAAATTTGGTTTTTGTCTCGAAGGATACGTGTGATAGGAGGAAATGCCACGCCGTCCTCAACGAAGACACTTCTAGCATATAGACGACTTTACAAGGGGTATGGTGATCGGACTGAGAAGGGGAGGTTGGTCCATACGTCAAATTGCAGCTGATACCCACATGGATGCAAGCACTGTGCATCGGCTGTGTCGGAGATGGTTGGAAAGAGGAAATGTAGCCACATTGAGGGGTGCAGGTGCAGCCAGAGTGACGTCAGACCGCTTGGATCGACGGATTCACCGACAAGCTGTGGCAGACCCGCAAGTCACTTGTACGTCGATTCTGCAGCACGTGCAAGGTACCCTGGATGTTCCTGTGTCGACCAGAACCATTTCCCGTCGACTGGTTGCACGTGGCCTGCAATCACGGCGCCCGCTAAGAAGACTGCCATTGACCTCACAGCACAGACTCCAACGTTTGGAATGGTGCCGGACCAGAGCGACGTGGATGGCAGAATGGCAAACCGTAGTGTTCTCAGATGAATCCCGCTTCTGTTTGTCCAGCGTTAGTCATCGCATACGTGTGTGGCGTCGACGTGGAGAAAGATCGAATCCAGCAGTAACTGTGGAACGCCCCACAGCGCGACAACGTGGCATAATGGTTTGGGGCGCTATTGCATACAATTCCGTATCACCTCTAGTTCGTATTCGGGGCACTATGACGGCCCAACGATATGTAGATAATGTACTGCGGCCGGTGGCAATCCCCTACCTTCAGGGTCTGCCAAATGCAATTTTTCAACAGGATAACGCCCGGCCTAACAGTGCTTGAATCAGCCTACATGCTCTACGAGGTGTACAGATGCTTTCCTGGCCACCATACTCTCCTGACTTGTCACCAATCGAACATGTGTCGGACGTGATTGGACGCCGTTTGCAGAACCTGTCACTGCCTCATTCAGAGGACGAACTGTGGCAAATGGTTGAAAGGGAATGGAGTGCCACCCCTCAGGACACCATCCGCAGGCTTATTGACTCCATGCCTAGACGTGTTTCTTCGTGCATCGCTGTCCGCGGTGGTCCTACTTCTTACTGAGCCGACGCCGTCCTCGCTCTAAATTTTGCTTATTTATTTTGAAATAAATATCACTTATTGTTCCATGCTGTCTCTGTCTTCTTACCAAATTTCATCAATTTCTGAACACTCCTTCTTGGTGTTGCATTTTCAATGTCGAGCAGTGTCTATAACTACCTCTGAAAATTTTGATAATGGCACCGGATGTGCAACGAAGAGACGTAGTTACTCGTAATCCTAATACATCTCTACCATCATATTAATATTTGCAAGACTTTTCGTTTTTGTCACGTCAGAACCAACGTGTATCAAGTGAAAATTTACAGAATTGAGTGATTAAAGTAGCATATAAAAAGAGGAGTAGCTCAGATACAACATTACATTTGCTCCACTTTGTAATGGAACGGCGAAGATTATGCATGGGTATGCAAGGTGGCCATGTTGAACTTATTAAACTGACATTTCTATGAAACAGTGTTTTTATATTGATATCTTTTATTTTGCATCAAAACTCGTTTAGTTACAAAATTGAAAGATATTTTCTAAATCCCTGCATATACTACGGACTATTATGAGCAGCAAATATCCACACCCCTTGTAACACTTCTGGCTTGTTATGAGCATCCTCCTTACTAAGAAGTTTTACCCGCGCTAGTCACAAAGTATTTCACATGTACTTTAGGGTGTAAAAACTAATTTCTCGCCTGAGTATGCAGCGCGCATCGTGATCTAAAAAATGACTTCAGATTTAATTACAAACTAAAACACAAAATCTTTGATAGATGTTAAAAAACATTATGGAAGACTTAAACTTCATTTGAATGTATATTTTATATTCCATACAGAGCTTTATTTACGTTAAATTTGCACATTTTTTAAAAACATCTAGTTTCCTATGATAAACTACACTGTGAAAAATACCAGTTTCTCTCCGGATTTTCCGCGTAATTTGTCCGCTCCAGCCATGAACGGTTTAAAACAGTCGATTTGAAATTAGTTTCTCTTCATACAGCACTGCTCAACATACGAAAACACAAGAATCGAAACCGCTGCTCCACGAAATAGTATTTGATTTTTTAATGCAAAAATAATGCAAATGTAATGTAAAGTGGTTTCAAACCATCTTTTTTTTGTTTTTTCTTTCTTTCTTTCTTTGTTTTTTGTGAGTTTCTCCAAACCTCAGGATGAGTTTTCCAAATATTTTTCCTAATACACAGCAGTGGGTACATGGAGCATTTTTTCAACACAGAAAAAAAGTCAGCTGAAGAAGAAGTTACAAAGGAACCTACTTTTTATCTTCCACAGAAGTTTTTTCTGTGAAATGAATCACCAAGGTTCGCAGACGATACAAATTCCTGTCATTCCCTCGGAAACTCCTCCTTCCCCCGATACGTTCGGCACAGCCCAGACAGGCAGTCAATCGAACGCGCACCTCTACCGCAGAGGTCGTTCCTCCTTTACCTGGTTTTCTCGTCCGATAAAGTGCCTCTTCCATTCCCCAAGCCCGCGAAACAGAGAAAGTTATCAACTCGCACCTTGACCTGGTGACCTAGACTCGGGCGAGACTCGGGGCGTTGGAGCTAGATCTCTCCCTCGGGATGGATGAGATGCGGAAAAGAGCAAGAATACACGTGTGTGAATGGGTTAGCAGCACGGAAAAGACAAATGCGATCGATTAAAAAGGGAAACCTTTCAGGTTGTTTGGAACTCTGCTGTTTGTTTACTCAAGGACGTGTCTGACGCAGGGATTCTCCCGAGATTTCGCTGCAGAGTTCATTTTATTCTTCATAAACTGTTAGTGTAAAAAGGCAGGGAGTCGGTGTTGGACTGATCTTGGGGTAAAGCAAGGGCGGATCTAGAAATATTTCAAGGGAGGGCCGCTTGATTTTATTACGTACTCTTCACTACACATATGGGAGAAAAATAATTCGACAAAAGTGCAGAACAGGGATTCATACCCCCCCCCCCCACCCGAGGATTGAACGCTTAGAAAATTAAGCAGCAGTAGCACATCCAGATCATAAGTAAATTTTGAACGGCACATACAGGGTGACAATTATTGAAGTATGTAAAGGAAAAAGAAAGTTAGAAACTTCAAAAACGAACACGTTCAAAATAGTACGTTGTTGCTCATCCTGTCTTGTCCGACCCAGTCAGACCATATCTAAGAGCCCGTTGACCTTTAGAAAATCATAGACAAACAGAGAGGAAGTAATGACGTCTTCCCAGTCAAGACCCAGGCAGTCCAAAATATGATTTGCAGATGCCTGTGGCAAGTCCTGTATTTGGGGCACAGCGAGAAGGTTTTAGCTTCGTCCGGGAAGACTAAATCGTTCAAATGACCACTAGCTAGGCTTGAGAGGGTAGTGAAAATCTTCCTTTCAAAAGTAAGTCTAAGTGAAAAACCGGGCCTGTTCCAGGGCCGCGCCAAGCCTGATCGGCGCCCTCGTGCAAATGTCTTCTGAGCGCCTTATGCACTATGCAGTAACGTTCGAGAGTTATCACCAGCAGTGATGTTTTAAAGACAAATATAATTTAGAAAAAATAAGTTTCGCGAAAAATGTCCCCCCCCCACCCCTCTAAAAAATAATTCCAAATGTCAAAAAACTCCTTCACACATAACATTATATTTTCATTCTTTTCAAAATGACTATTCTCGATTTTCGTTCTATTTTTTGAGCTGTAGGTTTTTTTTTTAATATCCCAAAACATTTGTTTCGTAAAAGCGTTAGAATATAAAGAATATTAAATTTTAGAAGCTCAAACTAAAATAGTAGGTTTTTCAATAGTTGAATTAAAAAAAAGAACCTGATTAAAATTTCTTTTTTGTCAAATTCAAATCGTTCATATAACGCAATCAACGAGTAAATGGTCCAACAAACAGTTTTACCGTAATCTCCAAGATCGCTTTGCCTGATGGTCTTTCGACGTGTATTTACTAATTAATTATTTTTTTTTTATAATGAAAACATGAAATGGGTGTGTGAAACTAAAACTGTGTAATCTTTTAGTGCAGAAAAAATTCCAAATATATATATATATATATATATATATATATATATATATATATATATATATATATATATATATATATATATATTATATATATATATATATATATATATATATATATATATATAGCTATTTTTATTTCTTTTGGGAGTTAAAAAATGCGCTAAAATTAGCACATAGAAAGGCTCGTTGTTTTAAAGTTGTCCTGAGAGCGGGGTCAAAGGGTGCAAATTTTATCGGTAAACAATAAAAACCACGTTGACTGTTAATATACTGAATTCTCAAAGCAACCCACCCCCCCTCCAACGATTAGCCTGCTTTTCGAGAATTGCAGTCAACTCTCAATCATTTCAAGCTAATATTCTATCTCAAATAACACTCCTTTATTACCGTGCCCCAAATAGACTTCATCATTTTACCGTAAATAATCACAAAATTTAAAAGTGTGAAGCTGGCTAAAAGTCAATACTAATTATTATTATTGTAAGTTTTAAAAAATCTGCACGTGCGAGAGGATACACACACGACTTTCTTGTTACAAATAACTCAGCAAATTGGGGGTAAAAACAAAACGACGTTTTCGACATGAGCTATACGAGCTCTATCACCATTGAAAAGGATGCAACTATTGTATTGTAGCCAATCTGGATAGAATGAAAATTCATAAACAGAAACATTTGTAAGCTGAAATGTGCAAATCTTGACATTGAAAATAAAAAATTAATAACATTTAACAATTTAAGTGATTAAAAATATCGTTAAACATTTAACTAGATAAATATAGGAATAGCTCTAAATTTTAACTACTGCTTATGAAACCAAACTACTACTCGTCAAATACTACTCATAAAAAGTTTTCAGATTCACTTAATTCCCATCGAGCGTAACGTCCGATTTTATGTGTAGCCAAAAATCGGAGCATGACAAATATTTAATTTTGGAATACCCTGTACATTTTTACTTCATATTTCAAAGAAATTTCAAGTTCAATAGCTCCTTGAATACACTATTGTGTTTCGGAAGAAGAAATATTTTAAATATCAAAGTTAACGTAGCTCTAAATATCTCTCGAATTTACATTTGATAAATAATTAATCACACTTTTTTGTCTGTCAAAATATGACAACAGGGTACTGATTATATTTCTGAATTGAAATATAAAGTGGAGGATATTCCTCTTAAAATCGGAAACTGAAATCTTTCCCGGAAAACCAATAAAATCCGGATTAATAAAAAGGCATTAAATTTAATATGAAATACAAATGCATTCTCCAAAGGTCTTTTTTTTTAATTAAAAAAACTAGTGTTTGAAGCAAAGACGAGATAATCGTGTGATTACGGTCAAATTGTTCCTTTTTGAAACTGAAAAGTTTACCTAAACTGTAGTCTATAATATGTTAATATTATGCACAAATAAATAAGATGCAAATATGCTTACCGTATTTTTTTATGTACGATAACATAAAGCAGTCGAATCACCACGAACAATTGTTAAAATACTAAAATACATTGCACCAGAGAAAATATTACGTAATATTGATTCAACGGAATGAAGAAACCTATTGAAGAGCAGAAGAGACAAACAAGAGAGACAACAAGGCAATACTTTTTCCTTTATGGGTTTGTAGGGAGACGGATTGCTTGTCTCATTGAGCAATATAATTTCATCGCCAGAGTTCGTTTTAATGAAGAGTTCAATTTTATTTTTTTTGTTTGGATTTTTTATTTATTTTTTTTCTGTTTGGAGCTTTTTTGGTCGGTAGAGCTCGGCGCCGTTTAGGCTCTGGCGCCTCCGTGCGCCGCACGGCTTCGCACATTGGCACGGCGCGGCCCTGGCCTGTTCCCCCTTAACCAATTATGAGAACATGGAACTACCCAATCCTTTTGGAGGACTAATAATCTCCAAATGCAGAGCTGCTTTGGGTTTTCAAGCAGAAATTCTTTCTTGTTAACGGGTGACAGAAGATTATAGTGGAAGAAGACTAACTAATTTGTGTATATATTAAGATGTAAAAATGTGAGAAACTAGTATGTAAATTTTAAAAGTAACTACATGCGTTTGGATTTATCTTATGACATGCTTTCCATCAACGGCTACGATGTATCTCTAACAAATAGCAAAATTCTACAAAATTCGTTGAAATTGCACATTTATGCTTTCGATTATCTACGGAATTTCAGTTTTGATCTCAACGATGGTTTTGAGATGATTTTCTTAAACTTTCTCTTTATACGCCTCACAAAAATGAATCACAAGAGACACTTTAAAAAAATGAGTCACAAGCTGCGCCTCAGAAGAATGATTCACAAGAGTTGAGAGCAGAAAAATATAAGGCATCCAAGCAATTCTCATTCATGTTTTCTCGGGGTATCCCATTGCGAGCGTAGACTCACTGAAGTGCTCCCAACATTTCAAAAAAGCTACCAATGCGATGAGTTCCTGATCTGGCCTGGAGATGGGAAGGGTGGAAAAAAAACAGGAAAATGTGGAGTTTTTTTTTTTTTTTTTTCGTTTTTCGGAAAGTGATTAGTTCTACTCAGGAAAAATTGAAAATTTTAAAATTTCTGGCATTAAATAAAAAATTCAGAATCTTTACTTTCCAATGCTTTTTTTTTCTGGACTATTTTCATGTTCAGTATTTTAAGTGAAAACAGCACCAATTTCAACAATGAAAACTAATATAATTTAACTTCTCTGTACACCATATTATTTTTTTTCTGCTACTCTTTTCTCTTAAACTAAACGTATAGACGGTACGTAAGTATGTTAGTACTATCAGTTAGCAAACATGTTTTAGTTAAATTTTAATATATTTTCTTGTGATATGGGTTTTTAATTAACATATACATACAAATAATGAATGCAAAAAACTTTTAAAAACAAAAGCAAAAATCATTTTTCTGTTTAAAATCTCAGAACGTAAAAACAATACCAATTTATTCTATGCAGATATTAACGTTGTAGAAGCTACACACAGCAAGGTTTCATCAATTATTCTTTTCTTTAATCATGAATGATCTACTTATATTAAAAACTGAGTATCTTTATATCTATGTCATGCTTCTTTCTTCTGAACGCCAATGAACTGAAAGTCGAACCAGGTACCGATAGATTGGTAATTTTTTAGGCTTTATTAGTTTTAATTTATATAATTATTCGATTTTAATTAACGAAGATATCAATTAATAAGTAGTCAAATTTAAAGCGATTTGTCCTAAACGATTAAATGGTCATTCCATAGAAATGTTAACCTCAGCCGAAGAAAAAAAAAATACCGAAGTGAAACAAGTATCAAAAAATAAATAAATAAATAAAAATCATACAACATAAGAACGTAAAAAAAAAAAAAAAATTGAAAAAGTATTGTAATTATTTCTGAGATTAGCCATAATAAATAGTTTGTAATGTGTCTTCTGCTTGTTATTCGATGGTCACGTTAGTCACACGCCACGTTGAGTAAAAGTGACACTTAAGACAAAAAAAAGTTAAGATTTAATAAATGTGTTTTATGTTTTCAAAAGCCAACTTTACACATTTTTCAAATATATCATTCAATTTTTAACACTTGCTTAATTTTGAGAAATTTTTGCCTCACAACATGAGCATTAATTTTCAGGGTTGCAAAAATTTTACGTTAGTCACACTGCTATTTTGGTTGAAAAAATACCTACTGTCAGTAATTTTTTTAAAATTCTTAGCAGAAATGATACATAGATGCCATGTTCATTGTAAATCCACCAGCATTACTAAAAAATATTTTTTATCCTTTAAGTCAGAAGTAAAAACAGTTGCAAAATCAACTCTGAATGTTACGCTAGTCACTATGGAATGATCCTAAATATGAAATCCATTGTTACAAAACGTGGTTGCTATGAAACTGTAATAATAATGATAATGAGAATTGTGATTGAAGGCTTGACTAAATCAAATATGAAACTCTTTAGCGGGCCACGTACGTAGTACTTTTATCGTTAGCTACTGTAATGTTTTAATGTTTTGAAACATAAATTAGTTGAAAAGCCATCTACTTATATTAAAAACTGAGTATCTATCTGTATCCGCTTCTTTCCCCAGTGCGAGCTAAACTTGTTGAAACTTTCCTCGCCATTTTGAAGACGCGAAGTATCTCAATAGTAATTCGAATGGTTTTTTGATGCAGGAAAAAAGTAAAGTAGTGAAGCTCCTCTTAGTGAGTTGCCTTGGCAGCGAGCAGTTTGTTGAAACTTTCTTTACTACTTTACTACAACGCCGGCCACGCAGCTAGCTGCTTAGGACATTAGCGGGCCGCGTGCGTAGTATCTCTTAAAATCTTATGAACATTTAAATTGTATCAAATAATATAACATTAGAATGAGGTAAAAGTTATGGGGGCATTATGCATCAACATACCGCAGGAAGCTAATCTAGCTGCTCTGGCAGCTACTTTAAATATTAAATTCTGATGATTAAAAGTTATATTAATTAGGGATACACCAATTAATTGACAGTGCCGGTTTTTAATAATCTGCAAAATTGGGCCGATTAGTCGGCTGGAAAAATATTTTTTTTCAATATTATTCTTTAAAGTATACCTTCGCAAAGAAACTATGATGAATAGTTTTATTAACAGTAATAATAATTCTCACAGTTGATATAAAGTTTTCAATAAATTAATTCTCCTACTTTTGAATAAATAAACACATAGACAATGTTGCAAGATTTTTCATGTGGCGATAGTTTTTTCCTTAGCACAGTACTTTCAGATAAGCTCTAATTTCACAAAGAATAAAAGTCTTGAATTCAATTGCTACTAATTATTGAAAATTTTAAATTAAAAGTACTCCTAAATTGGAGTGCTCACCCTTTTTTGAATTTTTATGTCCAATTAACCTAATTAACAATGTGTTAATATAATATTATTGACAACAACATGAAAACTGGTTCTAAGAAATTTGATGAAACATTGAAATTATTTTGTGAAAATTAGGAAAATGGAAAAATAATCTTCTCTCAGAAGCAAATTACTTAGGGGAGAGTGGTAATGAATGGGCCATGGTGATGAATGGGCCACTAACAAAATATGAAAAAGTATTTGCATGATTTTTTTTTTTTTTTTTTGATGCCATCAATAGATGTAGCTATTTGTTCTACTAAACTCATTCAATTTTCATTCGTTTGTGCTGAGTCATTTTCAAACTAGAGTAGCATTGTCAAGAATCTGACTGAAAAGTAAGTTTTTCCCTTTTTAGTAAAACATTTCCTAGCTAAAATGTACCAAGTATTTCACTGCATACAAAAGGATAAGTTAGTCTTTCCATATCTATAAACTAATTTTAATGTGTTTTGATCAGGGTTGGGGTTTTGGACGTCCAAAACTGGTTTTGGACAGGACAGGTGGGTTTTACTGTCCAAAAGTGTCTAAAACTATCCAAAAGTGTCTTAAACTGTCCAAAAGTGTCTTAAACCGTCTAAAGCATGGCAAAAGGGTTTTAAGCTGACTAATTTCTATTAGCTGTAATAATGATAATGCATACATCTTAGTTTCTTAGTGTTAATTATTTGTAATTAATCAAAATTTGACAATATTTAATTATATTAGTAATTTTAATATACGTTAAAAAAATGAACAATTTACTCATAACTCCACTGCATAAAAATTTCATAAAATAGGAATTGGTAGTACTGTCAAAAAAACTCTTGACGCAGATAATTTCAGCTCCATTTAACTCAAAATGTGTAAAACTGAAGTCTTTTGTGGTTTCTTTACAATAATGTTTTCAGTGATGTTCAAATAATTTTTTTAACCTTAGATTGAAGAATAATAAACTGATGATAAAATGTTTTTCACTACTCAAGAAATTTTTTCTATTTTTGATTTTTGTTTTTAATACTGTGTATTTTGTTTCTAACAATATATTATATGAAGGGCTCGGGCGTAAATAGTGGTATCTGACAAACTCGAAAAGACGTATTGTTTCAAATTAAAGAAACAAAAATCACTTGTAAAATGTAATTAAATATACCCAAGACACACAGCACTTAATCAATGTAATGACTTCATTTTTTAAATAGAAAAAACTTGCTACAGTAATGTCTCGAAGCAATAAATCCATATTTAAAAGAAAAAATTTTGATATTTTGAAATGCTAGTTACCATTTTTTACACCCGAGCCCTTCATATGTGTATATACTTCCTCAAGAAAAAAAAAAAAAAAACATCCTAGCTTGCAAATATTAAGAAAAACTTATCAAACATTTTCCAAGGATCTAAGGAAATTTTAAAACAATTTTTGAAATTCCATCAAGTTGATGAAGTTCAGTTTAGTATAATGCAAGCAAAAATATCCATTCAAAAAAAACAAAAAAAAAAAAAAAAAAAAAAACAGAAAGGGGGGGGGGGGGCTGAAAATCTTATATATGTTTTTATGTACATATTTAAATGTTAACATTAAATAAATTAAGTCTTAACTTCAAGTATAATTTTGTGCTTTTGATATTTGTTCAAAATATAAAATTGTACTAAAAATGTAGTTTTGGACAGTTTAGGACAGTTTTGGACACATGGGTTTTGGACAGGACGGTTTAAACCATGGTTTAAACCGTGGTTTTTACCGTTCTGTCCAAAACCTTGCCAACCCTGGTTTTGATGTTATTTAAATTCAATGTACTCAAAAAACCTAAATGTATTCCAAAAGTATAGGTGGGGTTGAATGGGCCACTATGTCATGGTAATGAATGGGCCACCTAAATATTGTTTTTCTTCCTTTTCTTTGGATTTTCGCATTAATATGAAACACAACTGACTGTCATAAATAGATTAAGATTACTGTCGTCAAAATAGGTTTGTAGTAACTTCTAAATATAATTTGCAGATCTATATTATATTCCTATAGTACAATAGACCTCTGGTCGCAGTGCGTGGCTTGAAAAAGCTTCCCTCTCTCCTTCATATTATATTCATCACAGTACAATTTCATTTTCTTTCTTGGTAACTGAAATTAGATATTTCTTATTCCCGATGTCTAGTAAATTAAAAAAATTTTTTGAATTTTGACAAGTTTGAAAATGAAGATGAAGTTTTTGAAAGTGATTTTTAATATTATTTTTGAAATATATAAATTTTGTTAAATCACAGTGTGTATTATCTGTTATTTTTTTAAAAATATATTTGATGTTATTTATTTCTTAACAATGTCATTATTTAGTCATTTTTCTGCTACAATTGGTATGCATCAGTTTTATTTTAATTGCATCAGTTTTGATGTTTATATAATTTTAAATCAGTGTGATTTTGTATCATCATGTCAAGTGCCACATTTATTTTGTCATATTCAGCAAATAAAAGATTAAATCCACATGTTTCCATTGAATTCATCTAGTGGCCCATTCATTACCTTCGATGGCCCATTCAACCCCATAGGTGGGGTTGAATGGGCCAAATTTCAAAATTTTTATTTTCTATTATAATTCATTATAGACAGGTGCTAATCCAACTTTTATGACTTTTTTAGATAGCCAGATAAGTAAAGTAACTAAAACACTAATTTAGAGCTAAAACAAAGTGTTAGAAAAAATTACAAAAATTCAAAACCAAAAAGTGGCCCATTCATTACCACTCTCCTCTACTATTTCTAAACGCAGAATTGTATACGAGACAAAAAACAGTGGTGATAAAATTGGTAGTAATAAAAACAATCATCCTTATCATTGATTGCCTCAGCCGATTAATCGTTAATCGACCAATTTGCTTATCGGTGCATTCCTAATATTAATTGTGCTCATTTGATCCATAATGCATTTTTTCATTCTGCGAGTAGCTTTCGAGTTCTGAAAATTATCTCATAAGAGGTAATTTGCGATGTTATTCTTTTAGAAAAAAAAAAACATTCAATTAACTATTAACTGAAAAATTAACTATTTTTTTGCGTTATGAGTTATTTTTGACCATCGTTCATTAAATAAAACTATTTTTGTCCATATCTCCCTTTGAAGTCACAATAAAAGGAAAACCTTCATGAAAAAAATGGTGGTGCAGCATTGAGCGCAAAGTGAATTAATGCTACGATTGAAAAGTGCCAAGTTCATTGAACAGCAATGAACCAATTGTTCCGGAAAGAACTGTCTGCTTGAATTTAATTCTATTTCTGACACAGCTTCTAAATGTATACTTTCACATCTTTGCCTCTACCCAACGACCTTACAACATTTTTTTTTCGATTGCTATTCTTGCCTTTACTCACTGCGTCTGCGACATACTTGAAATAACTTCAGTCTTCGTCGCTAGAGAAATATTTGAAAATATTTCCTCATGCTTTGAAGCTGTGCTGGAAATCGACTTTCGTAGAATCTTTTTAGAGATCGGTCAAAAATATTTCGTTTTGCGAAATAACTGAAATTTCGTGGAACAGAAAAGTAGTTACTGCTGTATATGGGTACTGCTGTATATATTAGTAGATATAGATTTCTGTATATATGGGGTGATTCTACAAAAATGGGCAAATTTTTGTTCCATACTGATTGCTCTTTTTGTTTTTAATTTAATAAAAAACTATTTTGAGAATATATTTATACGTCTTTTGTTCTATAATTCTGATTATCAACAAAAATCAATAATTAATTATCATTCATTTAAAAATAAAATATTGCATTGAAATGTGATCCAGATGCCCTGTCCCATAGGTGCAATTTTCACAATCAATGGAATATAGATTTAAAAAATTTTCTCAAGAGTTTTTTATTTATAAATGTGAACGTGTGCAAGATGTAAATCACAAAAAGAGTAAAATAATGTGAAAATAATATCTCTAAAAGTTAATCTAAACTATGGGCTGAATTCAAGTGAAACACCATTGCAATCGCTTCGAGGCGATCGCAAATTGCAATCGCTACTGGAAGTCGAATTACATTAGAATCGCATCTCGTAGCGATTGCAACGTAACCAAATTTGGGAATTTGCGATTGCATTGGTGAGTTGCGATCGTCCGTGTTTCACTTGAATTCTTGCCTATGTCCCAGCGATTATCTGTCATCTACATGTCTGAAAAGTATAGATATTCTTCTCTGAAATGTTTTATTTAAAAATCTGGCAACACATCTTAAAATAAAGCATGGAACTTTATTATTCCTGGCTGAAGATTAATTTGGTTGTTCTGCAATTACTTTTTGATAAAAAGCAAGCTAAACTCAACTTTCAAGGCAAGCGTTTTTCATCTTTGTCATTAACATGGCCTACAGAATGCAAGTGAAATGTACATATAAAAATTTTTTGATGATGAATAGTCCTAAATCTTACATTTGCAGGTTCTTACTCGAAGTTAAACCGAAAAATTTTCAGATATGACTTTTTGAGAACATATTACTTGTATTTTGTCATTCACATGCCCTTTTTCTATTGTCATTCACATGCCCCAATATGAGACACGTGGATGAATCAAAAGCCAAACTATTACAGTACAATATTTAAAAATTGTGTCTAACAGTTTACATGTTACAAAATTTCATTAATATACCTATTGTGTTTGTGTTATTCACACACATACTTATTGTGTTATTCACATACTCATTGTGCCATCCACATGTCCTTTTTATCATTCACATATGCCTTCAAAAAAATAAAAATGCAAAAATACAATAAAATACAGACATTTAAGCTCTGCTGACATTCTATTTTAATTATGCAACTTATAAAGTACTTTGCTGATTTTTTTCAGATTTTAAATTTTAAACTAATTTTTTGAATCTGCATGTTAGAAATATTCCCATATTTGTAGAAAAACCCTTATAGTCAATTATTTATTAAAAGGAAATAGCTTTACACAGCGAAAGTTAATTCAAAGATTTATTCTGAGGATTTTTTTTTTTTTTTTTTTTTGTATAAAATTTATGAATTAATGCGAAATCAGAAATATTTACGGATCATAAAATCAAAATTATCTCGTACATGATTACGTAAAAATTATCTAAGAGCGTAATTTCTAAGAAAATAATGAGACCCCCCCCCCCTTATAATTATGTGAAGAATTCATTTCCATTATTGCATTTTTACGACAAGTTCGTTTTTGTGGCTGTAAGAAATTTAGCTCTGACTCGACAAGAGAAATATGATCGTATTATTGCTAATCAAGAAAGGAACTTAGCTTATCGCTGCATAGAAATAGAAATATGGCCTAAAACCGTGTTATCTGCCTCTTTCTAGACTTACTGATAATAAGTGGAATATCCGGTGGCTTTCTGCAAGCAGTTTGATCTGTTTTCTGTTAGGGGCTGTCCTTAAATGATGTCACATGTTTTTTCAGTATTTTTGACCCCCTCCCGCTTTTTGTCACAAACTCACACTTCACCGTACCAACTACCCCTTTGCCACATGCTACACTATTTTTCATAAACATATTCTTATAAAAAAGTGTGATGTTATACTTCTTGAAAGGGGGTTCAGCTCGGCTGGTCTTAAGTAATTTAGCAATCGCCCGTGAATATCAAGAGCTCTCTAAAAACTATTCTCTTCATTGCAAGCAATAGCAGCTTCCGGTAAACTATTCCAAATACCTCCTGTCCTACTGAAGCAATATTTTTTCTTAATTTCAAGATTAGCTCAGAATTTGCCATTAGAAATTTTTTGAGCTAATGTTTTTTGAACGTTACACTTTGTTCCCTCAAATTTAATAAAAAATGTTCTTATACTCTACTAAAACAGATGAATCAGTTGCAAAAATAAAGGTTATAAGGTTCACTGCCAACTACGTCTCATTCCGTTTAGATCTCTAGTTTGGATATGGCATGGTTCGGATAGTAGAAGTCCGAATAAGAGCTTTAGTAACATTTTTGCATGTGGAACATCCTACTAAGAGTCAGGGATGGATATAAAGGAATTGCCACGATATCGATCGCCCGTCCCTTGGGGGACTCTTCACCATTGATTTTTCAACATTGAAGTTCTAAAAAGGAAATATTATACGAGTTTCAATGAAGGTGGGGGAAGAAGGTTTGGGGCTCTCTTCCGGAAATGTTTGGGAATTGAAGTCCGAAACCTTTGTTATCAATATTTGTAAACCAATATGGAAAAAGTTTGTAAAAAAGGAATAAATCGCCCCTCCTTTGAAGCTTTTCTGGATCCGCCCTTGCCAAGAGTTCTCATTATCAGTAGTGAGTAGTTTAACTGCTTGAACTTTCTATTTTGCTGGCTCTCAAAGCTTTCTGATAATTCAGCTTACGAATTCTACACTGGTTCTGTTGGCAACATTAGAGTAATGCAATTTACATTTGAGAATGAGTCCAACTGGAATCATTCGTGTAGAAATAGTTAATTACAGTTGTACCGGCTTGCTCTCCTCCTCCCTATCTTGATGAGTTTAAGTCAGATCAAATCTTTACTCGATTAACATTCAGACATAAAAAGCATTCCAAGAGCCCTGACTTCGGTTGTTCCCCTTGCCCGACCTTCCAATCCCCGACTCTCAAAATACTTTCAACTTACTCAGTTGGCATCATTTGGATATTGTGATTTGCACTCGAAAATGATTCTAATTTTTATTCGCGCAGGGCAGTTTAATTGTAGCTGTCTTTTAGTGCAGTCAAAACTTAACTTCCTGCGGGGGGGGGGGGGGGGAGGTCATAGCAGTCCTTACATGTTTATCAACTACCGTGTTAGGATTGGCAATTTGTTGAAACTAATGTCCTTGGGGGAATGGTTGAGCTCAAACCCTCCCAACAGCGCTGCAACAGTTTAATGTCCTCTTTTCCTTCCTGTGCGGAAAATAATCTGTAGGTCAAACAAAATCTTTTAACTCTTTATTTTCCGACACACAACTCTAACAGGAAGAGAAATTTATAAAATCCGATCTAAAATGAAATTGATTCCATTAAATAAAATAGACACAAAGTAGTGTTCCAACCTGACCATTGTCCTGACCTTTCCCATCCTATTCAGAAAAATACTATCTAAGAATTTCTAATTTCTGCAAATGCCAGTCTATACGGAAAATTCTCAGCATTTCATTCATAATTGCACTCAGGCTGTTTAATTCCATTTTCGTTCTTCTGGTAATTGGCTTCTAGATATCTTCTCTTCCTGCAGCTAAACGGAAAATTACAGAGCTTGTTTCTATTTCAATTGACCCTGAACATCTTCTCTTTGGACAAACTCTTTAAAAATTCTTATCATTTGTGAAACTATAAATGTAATGGACATTGAACTTTCGCGATCAAACAAGCTTTTTACTGGGAAAGGGGAAAAATAAAAGGAATGAAATTTTGCTTTTACTTTTCTTGCTTTGTCATGTTCTAAAAAATTACTATATTTTTCTCTATGTATCAAAATTGTATGTTGATACGTGAAGGATTGTCTAATGCACTGATTTTAACAAACACTGAGAGCAACAATTAAGCACTCACCTCGTTTACCGACATCATCCCATAATTTGTTAAATTTAATATATTAGTCGAATGTGTACAAAGGAATGACGTATTTGTTTTGAAAAAAGCATCGAAGTTCCCTGGTTTCAGTTGTTCCCATTTTTCAACCTTTCTTTATTTGACTCCTAAAATAATTTCGCTAAAATATATTTTAGACTAATTGCATTCTAAACTGATTCAGTTGCAATCGTTAGAAGAAAGTAGTTTACCGTCCTTTAATTTTCATTCTTGCACAGAACAGTTTAATTGCCACAATTCTCCTCCCCTTCCTCTACGACAAAGTAAAGAACATATATGCGTCAGAAGAAATTTTTGCACTCTTCAATTTTAAACACAGAAATTAGTGGAAGACCCTGTATTGGGTTCTTCCTCTTGTCGACCTTCCATTTTCCGACTCCTAAAATACTTTCTCTAAAATATATTTAAAATTAGGAGTTCTAAATTGATTAATTTGGTACCATTATCATGTTCTTATTTCCTTTAATTAATTATCTCCCTCGCACAGAACAGTTTTCTTTCAATTCCTTGTCTTCCCTCAAAAACAAAGAATCTATCCGTCAAAAGAAATATTTTCACTCTTCACTTTCAGACACAGAATAAGCAGTCATCAGAAAGAGCCCTGGATTCGATTGTTACCCCTGCCCGACCTTCCATTTTCCGACTCCCAAAATACTTTCTGTAAAATATATTTCAAATTAGATGTTCTAAATTGATTAATTTGGCACCATTAGGATGTTGTGGTTTGCTTTAATTAATTATCTCCCTAGCCACAGAACAGTTTTCTTTCAATTCATTGCCCTCCCTCAACGACAAAGAATCTATCCGTCAAAAGAAATATTTACTCTTCACTTTCAGACACAGAACGAGCAGTCAGAAAGGGCCCTGGATTCGGTTGTTCCCCCTGCCCGACCTTCCATTTTCCGGCTCTCACATGAGATGCATAAATCGAGGTCGGGGCTGAGCCCGATGCGGATTTTCGGCCTTGGCAGCCTTTTGGGCTGGGTTGAACGCACTTGATGTGATGCCGCCTTTCACTTCGCTTTTTGTTTTTAATTTACAACAATGATACTTTCACGTGTCTGTAGGGAGCGACGTTTTTTCCGATTCCGTGAGTCAAATGTATTTTACGCATTTCGTGCAAAGGAAAAATTGGGTTAATGTGTTCTCGTAACGACAAGTGTTAAAAGAGTTAACGTGACTTTGGAATAAGTTCAGAAATATGAATGAGACAAGTGCCATGCTCTGTGTAATCATTTTAGAGATTTTTATGTTTGAAAAATTAGAGTTAAAGTTGAATGCAATGAACTGATGTGACCTTGTCCGTCGTTTTACGGGGATCAGATGGGTGCAAAAACTAAGCTAAATCGTTCGGGAAAAGGGTTTAGTTTTTGTATCATCAGATTATAATGGGAATTTTTTTGTCAAGTATTGTACAGAAATCGTTCTTACTTTGAATGTTGTCCTTTTTAGCCTACTTTCCCGTTAAAAATAAAAGAAAGACGAAAAAAGCATTAAAAGTAGCTTAATGCATCTAAAAAATATCGCCAAGTCCAAAAAATATCGCCAAGTTAAAAAAATAAAGAGGTAAAATGAATATCGAAAAATTACAAATTTGAAAGTAGGGTATTGAGATGGGGAATTTGTGTGTCGGTCTGTCGGTCGGTCGGTCGGTCGGTCTGTCTGTCCCCCCCTAATAACTTTTGAATGAACATTCCGATTTGGACAAACTTTTTTTTGTTGGAAAGATCTCGGCGAGTACAGCTCATTCTCATATTTGATTTTTTTGATTTGAACAATTTTTGGTTCAATTTTGAGCCGTTCAAACAACCGGTCCCTCGATACTAACTTTTGAATGAACAGTCCGATTTGAACAAACTTTTTTTTGTTCGAAAGATCTTTTCAAGGATACTTCATTCCCGTATCTACATTTTCGATTTGAGCAATTTTTCGTTCAACATTGAACCGTTCAAACAAGCTGTCACCCCTAATAACTTTTGAGTGAACAGTCCGATTTAAACAATTTTTTTTTCGAAGCATCTCGGCAGGGATATTTTATTACCGTATTTAAATTTTAAATTTGAACATTTTTGATTCAACATTGAATCGTTCAAGAAACCTTTCCCCACCTAATATTTTTTAAGTCAACTGTCCGAATTGAATAAACTTTTTTTTGTTCGAAAGATCTTATCAAGAATACTTCATTCCCGTATCTCATTTTCGATTTGAACGATTTTTCGTTCAACATTAAACCGTTAAAACAAGCTCTCACCCCTAATAACTTTTGAGTGAACAGTCCGATTTAAACAAACTTTTTTTTTTTCGAAAGATCTCGGCACGGATACTTCATTACCGTATTTAAATTTTCAATCTGAACATTTTTTCGTTCAACATTGAACCGTTAAAGCAACCTTTCTCCACCTAATAATTTTTAAGTGAACAGTCTAGATGCTAGAATGCCGATGTCGATGTACGGGAAAGTAGGCTCGTTTAGTTCTTGACAGAACTTCTTGTTTAACTTCCTTTTAGGAAGTATTATGATCACGATAAAAAAAAATCACTCAAATTTCGGTCTAAATTTTGATTTTTTTCTCCCGAATGAATGTTGAGAAGTTTTTTCGACCTATCAGCACGTGCATATGTACCTACCAACATATAAACAGCCGAAAAATCCATTCCTACCTTTCCCGAACTAATTACGACGAGTTTTCTCGTATCGTCTGCATATACGTCTGTATGTATAGATGTCGCTTAACTCAAAAACTGTATGCCGTAGAAGTTTCTAGTTTGTTATTTAGGCTCTGAAGGGGTCTAGTTGTGCACCTCCCTTTGTAGTTGCATTCGAATAATCCCAAGAGGGGGGTCTGTTACCCCTTTTTTAAATAATTTCACGAAACTTGAATTTTTTTTTTTTTTTGAACATTTGAATTTTTTTTTTTTTCGGGAATGTTTTGCATATTTCATTTATTTTATTTGTTGTTCCTGTTTTTGTTTACTTACATGTTGGGAGGGGGGGAGAGGGAGCCTGGAGTTAAAATATTTCTATTCCAAAAACACATGTATATACATTTGGAATCAATGAAATTTAATGCTTCAACAATAAAGTTCTAATCTAGGAATTCTGAATAGTAGCCACTGGCTACCAGAGTCACAAAAAGTGGCAGCCACTTTTGTACTTTTGGCTGCCATAAAAAACAGTATACACGCAGCGCAATAAAGTAAATAACCTATTTTTGTTAGTAATATAAGAGATTACGATGTTGTACAAAAACAACAAAACAAAGCTCAATTAACATACTTTATTTTAATTTAAAGATATGAGCATACAACGAGAATATTTTATTATTGCATGTGATTTTCACCAAATAAAGAAACCCATTGTCGCCATTCCATTTTTGGTAGCCATTTTTAGTGAAATGTTCGCCCGTTGGCGACTGTGACCGCTTTTCTGTCGCTTTACTCAACAGTTTGAAAGAAGTTTTTAATTCGTCTTTACTTTAACTTACTTTCTTTTTACATTTAAGCCATATCTCGTTGTCAGTCAATGTTTTAATTCTTAAACAGGTGTATTTGTTATTTGGGCAAAGGAATATTAAGTGTACCAAGAACGAAATATATATATATATATATATATATATAAAACAACAAATAAAAAATAATAATAATGAAATAGAAAATGGCACAGTAGGAGAAGTGAAAGGAGAAAGGTTGAATCCAGAGCTCATCAGCCGTGGGGGATTCAAGAGTGGTCGAAAGACCAAAAAATTTAAAAATAACTATAGAGAGGATGTTTTAGTTCAAAGTATGCAGTCTACAGATCATCATTGGGCAAAAGCACCAATGTGAGCCTGCAAACCGTACATTAGAACAAAAACCTAAAACTAAAAGCAGGGGTTTCGCCTCGACCGATTAGGAATAAAATTCCCAAAAACCGGCCACCCACAGGACGGTCCTGCTGTGAAAATCAAAACATCTCACCTGAAGTTCCGCGCGACAAAATCCAAAATCATATCCAGCAAATCAGGAGGCAGTCCAGTTGTCAAAATAAAAATGTAAGGTAAATCCGTGTCCAAAAAACAAATCCTAATACGTTCCAGTCTCCATTTACACGTGCTCAAAAAATATCCATCTCTGCAATCCAAATGGTTTCTTCCAGCGATTTCATACGATTGAACAGTTAAACAGTTACAGTGAAGCAAAGTCGTTATTGAAGGTTATACTTGAGCAAACATTTTTAATTAGATTTTTTGGAAAATTGTTGTCAAATAGTTTATTTTTAAGAAGAGAAAATTCTAAATTAAAAGCAGTTTCAGTGTTACAAATTCTTTTAATTCGCAAGGCTTGTGAAATAATGATGCCAATGAAAACTTTTTTGCTAAGGCAGGAATTATAATCTTGTAGGCTATTGACTTTGAATTGGAATTCACGTCTTTTATCATAGATCGTAGTGTAACAGAAGGAGCCAATTTCTATGTTAATGTCCAGGAAATTAAAAAACTTTTGATTATGACTGGTTTTTTTAAGCGTTAAGGAGTTATGATAAATAGTTTTGCTGAGCTCAGAGAAATTGGAAAAATTAATGCATAGAAGATCATCAATGTATCTATTTCACAAGCCTTGCGAATTAAAAGAATTTGTAACACTGAAACTGCTTTTAATTTAGAATTTTCTCTTCTTAAAAATAAACTATTTGACAACAATTTTCCAAAAAATCTAATTAAAAATGTTTGCTCAAGTATAACCTTCAATAACGACTTTGCTTCACTGTAACTGTTTAACTGTTCAATCGTATGAAATCGCTGGAAGAAACCATTTGGATTGCAGAGATGGATATTTTTTGAGCACGTGTAAATGGAGACTGGAACGTATTAGGATTTGTTTTTTGGACACGGATTTACCTTACATTTTTATTTTGACAACTGGACTGCCTCCTGATTTGCTGGATATGATTTTGGATTTTGTCGCGCGGAACTTCAGGTGAGATGTTTTGATTTTCACAGCAGGACCGTCCTGTGGGTGGCCGGTTTTTGGGAATTTTATTCCTAATCGGTCGAGGCGAAACCCCTGCTTTTAGTTTTAGGTTTTTGTTCTAATGTACGGTTTGCAGGCTCACATTGGTGCTTTTGCCCAATGATGATCTGTAGACTGCATACTTTGAACTAAAACATCCTCTCTATAGTTATTTTTAAATTTTTTGGTCTTTCGACCACTCTTGAATCCCCCACGGCTGATGAGCTCTGGATTCAACCTTTCTCCTTTCACTTCTCCTACTGTGCCATTTTCTATTTCATTATTATTATTTTTTATTTGTTGTTTTATATACTTGGCTTTGTAGTTTAGCTGCTTTGCGCATCTATGGGCTTTTGGTGTGGTCTCTTCGTTTTTCTTCCTACAATTCTGTTATTTTATATATATATATATATATATTGCTGCTATTAGAAAATCGTCGTTGATACACCGAAATATATTGGCTCATTTAACTCTGTACCAAGGCCGCGGAGTTGGAATGGAGATGACCGGCTCCAACTCCGACTCTGGGAGTTTTGGGAATTTTCGATCATCCTAGTCTGACTCCTTTACCCTAAAATCTGTCCAACTCCAAATTTGACTCCGCAGTCCTGGCAGATCACGGACTTTGAGAGTAAATGACCGACTCCGACGCTTGGAATTTTTAGGTCTTCGACTACCAACTCTGCTTTAGACAAATTTGAGCAACCTTTCTTTAACAACTACGTTCATTGTTTGAATTCTATAAGGTACATTTTTCAGACATCCTGATCTCTTTTACTCAAATATGTTTGATTTTTTTTTTTTAGTTTAATACATATTTTCAAGTAATGTTTGTTAAAGTTTTGAAATATTTTTTTTACTCCCTAAATGGAACTTTAAGCCGGATTTTCTTCCTCGGGAATCCTACTTCACATATGATGTATTTACATTTTTTTAAAACAATATCTGGATTGAATTACAGATTTAAAAACGAGTTGGATGGGGCCGGGTACCTTTAGTTAGGTATTCAACTCATCTCTGAAAGAGAGAGAGAGAGAGAAACACATTTTAATGATAAACCTCCATCATCCTTTATTATGAAAAGTTTCTTTTCGCGAGTTTTGGTTTATCCTTCATGATATCCAATTTAGTTTCTT